>RJWH01003130.1:111460-175337 GCA_004363575.1 Solenodon paradoxus | reverse complement strand
TCTCTCCCGCTCCCTCTCTCCCTCCTCCTCTCCCCCTCCCCACCTATGTTTTATTTTTATGTACATTTTTGGTGTATAGTCGCCTACTTTTATGTAAATAGGAGCAGGTATTTCTATCATGGATGCTCTCTTTGACATTGTTTAATGGCCTATCTTATTTTTCAAAAATTGATAGTGTTTTACCCTTTGGAGTTACCCTAATTTAACTACCCACGTCTGATGGTATCTCATTTTTCACTTTTATAAACAGTGTGGTAAAATCCCTTTCATATACATCTCTTAGACTTTTTGTGTCTTTCTGAGAAGAGGTGCTCTTTAAAATGCGGGAGTGCATTGCCATCTCGGCTTCTAGAAAGTTCCTGCCAAGCCCCCCACCCCCCAGCAATGTGTGAGAGCCCCGCATAGCAGTCCCACAGGCAACTGTGTCCCATATCTTATTTGCATTTTTTTGAATTAATGTTGAGGCCAAGCATCTGACCCTGAGTTTATTGGTCACTCGAATAGAAGGTAGGTTCTGAAAGCCGCAAAACTGAGTTTGGAGAGGCAGGTGGCAGGTACTCCTGGAAGAAGGTGTGGACAGCATGGCATCTTCTGGAAGGGCAGCCCCAGGGAAACAGCAGACGTAAGCTACACTGAAGAGCTCTGTGTGTGACTTAGGAGTCGGGACTTTAATCCTGAATGGTGTCGCGAGTCATTGGTGAATTTGGAGGAGCCCTGCTTGAGTGTTTTCTCCTGCCTGTCACTTCCCCTAAAGGCCTCCTACCTTCAGGTGGCAGCCAGCCCACTCCTGTGAGGAAGTAGCGGCAGCGGCCGGGGCATAGCCTCCTTGGGCTCTCTGTCCCTGTGCTTCTCAGAGCCTGATGCCCATCTAGGTCCTGCAGGTGCTGGGAAGGGACATGACACAGCCACTGTCCCCACCCAGAAGGCGGTGTGGCCTGAAATGGAAAGAGCCCCCTTCCTGGATTTTACCCTGGGTTCCCCTCGGCCCTGCCCCCTGCTCACTGGTGAGGGGTGGGGCCAGGGGAGCACATCCATCCTCTCTGAGCCAAGGATGGAGATGCCTGCCACACATAGCCACTGGTCAGCTGGAGCTGGAACCTTCTGTGAAAGTGCTTCCACTGTGGGGAACAGTACTGAACGATAGTAGTGCATTTCGCACCTGCTGTCGCCAGGCCCTAGAGTAGAGACACCTAGGAATCTCTCATCTTTACTCCTCATCCCCATCTCTAAGGACGCGGTGCTACCTCATTTCCCACAAGAGCATCTTGAATCTTTCCCAGACAACTGCACACACCCAGGTCTCGGGAAGAACCAGGATGGACTCCAGTCCTGCCGGCCACTCTCTCCTGGGAGGCATCTCCTCTCCTTGTGCGGACAGCTCCCTGACCTCCAGGTGCCAAGCTGCTGTCGTTTGCTGCAGCTGTGCTTGCAGCTCACGGGGACAAATGATCTTTTTAAGTTTTCGTTTACATCTATTTAATCTTCGAAGTCAAGCTTGCAGCCTTTCAGACCTGTGTGCCAGCCATGGCCGCCACCCACAGGCCTCTTTCACCACGTCACAGAATGTCACCCAGCCCAGCATGACCCGTGCGCTGTTTTATTTATGAGTACTGCTCATTAGCTGTCTCCACATATGTTGAGCTGTATTTGTGGATATGAAAATAGAACCTTTTGAAAAATACCTTTTCGAAACCCCCAAACATTAGGCTTACGTTAAAACCTGTGTCGATTTCCTCGGTCCTGTGACATTTCCTGTTTGCATTTGCACAGCTTGGAGAGCAAATATCCACTGATGGGTTACAGATTTATTTTCTCGTCTGCTCTCATTTCTGGAGTTCATGTCTCAGCTCATCTGGGCATTGGTATTTTAGAAGGAGCAAAACACTTATTGGAGCCTGTTAGTGTTTCTTTGTATCATTTTTTCAAAAAAAAAAAAAGAAAAAACTCTGATGGAGAAGAGCCGGAGTGGGTGGGGTAGGGACTGGATTAGCTCACCCCCTCTCTAGCTCAGACCTCAGCCTCTTTGTCTGAGAAATGGCGTGAACTTCGGGGCTTGTATACAGTCGGTGCTCATAGGAGCCAGATTTCCTCTCCTGTAGATCTCGCAGTCTCCTGCAAAAGAAACTGGTCCCTGGGGGTCTTTTACAGCCTTTAGTAGCTACTTAGCTAGATCCTTTTATGTGCTTAACAGTGAATTGAGTCTATTAGTAATTTTTGCAGCAAAGGAAGGGATTGTTTTTATGTAATCATTTATACATTGAACTATAGTCCCCACAAAGCTACCCACCGACATTTTGAAACTGTTCTGATATTAGACACTGGAATTTATAGGAGTTGACAAACCATGAAGAAGATGTATCTGTGTGAAGGAAAAGAGAAATAAAAGTAGGTTTGACGTTTTCCCTGAGAATTGACAATAGACTAGAACTGGTTTCAAATTGTTTTAGGTAGCATGGGTGCAGAAATGGAAAATTAGGAAGTTCAATCTAATATTTTTCCTTTTCCTTTTTAATCCTCTTTTCCTCCTTTGATTTTCTTTAAAAAAAAAGTTTCAAGCCACAAAATAGCAAATAACTAGGAAACTTAATACAGAGGATCAAATTTTAGTGTCCCATGGTAGTTCCAAATTTTGAAATAAAAAAGTCAGATTGTTCAAGTCAGCGGTCTACGAGGAGCTGGAACCTGGCCCGCGGTGCCCAGCAGTGCGGTGGGTCCTGAGGGTCATCCGGTGCTCTTCCCTGTGTCCCTGTGCGTCCTACCTGTCCTAGCTGTGCGTCTGCCTTTCCCGCCCCTTTTGTTTAGTCTGTGGTGAGAGGAGTCACTGGGTGAGGGAGATCTGGCCTTGAGGCCAACTATAGACGTGCCTGATGTCACAGGCCAGTACAGCTGAGACGTCCCAGGAGCAGCCTGCCTGCTGGAGCAAGGGAAAGCCTTGGACTTAGTGGCAGGAGTGTGCAGGGCCAGCGACTGGTGCCCAGTTGACTGGTCTAATGTAGTCAGCAGGGGTTTCGGTTGGTTGTCTTGAGTTTTGAACACCTTTTTGTTTCAAGGCCTGGTAAATCCATCAGCTCCTTTTGAGAAATTGTTCTTTGATCAAATTGTGGCCTTGGGTACTTGGACACTTGTATTTCCTTCTCCTTCTTTTGAATCCGGCCCAGGCTGGCTCCCGTGTTCTGGCTCCGCCCATCTTTGCCCTGCTTTTGCTAAGACCCCTGATATCTGTTCGTTGGTCCGGACTCTTGAGGAATGCGTCACCTCTGTTTAATTAATTTTAAAACACGTCTCTCACCATTAGTTGAGTCACAGATTAAAATAAATATGTGGGGATGCGCCCTCGTGGAGTAGTGGTAAGGTCCGCCACTGCCCAAGGAGTGCAGTTCACATATGTCCCAAGGACCCGGGTCCGCGTCCCGGGACCAGGGGAGGATACGCAATGTGAATTTTAAAAAAAAATCAATAAATAAAAATTAAATTCAAAATGCTTCTTCCTCCTCTGTCTTCCTGCCTGCCTACCTGCCTTTATTCCTGCTTGCACTTTTCCTTAAAGCAGGTATATATATATATTTGGGGTAAGAATTCTTGTTCGGAATGTGATCGTTTGCAGTAAAAAGCATGAACTCAGGTGAAGAGTACTGTCAGGCAGTGGTGAAATTTGGGGAAGGTGGTGTGTATCCCAACACTGTGCAAACCCAGCAGCCCTCCTTCGGCACCAGCAGCCTCTGGGGGTGATGTCTGTGTTCTCTGGGCACAAGGGAGATGCCCCCTGCCATGGCTCGCACGGAACATGACCGGGACATCTTGTCGCTCCTGTTCACGCGGCTGCTGCGAGAGGAGGAGAAGGACTTTCAGAGGGCGCTGGGGCCAGGGAGGGCTGACGTCAGCAGGAGATGCAGGGAGCATTGCCAGCGCGAGACTCGAAGGCCCATGCTGCCAGTGTGGGCAGTCGTGGGCCCCGAAGCCCGGTAGGAGTTGAATTCAGAGAGAAAGGCAGGGCAAGTGGAGACAAGCACTTGAAGTGGCGCTAGAAATGAGGCGAGGTCACGGGTGCGAGTCATAAACAGTAAGGGGAGGGGAGGCTGCCAAATCGTATTGATTTCTTTAAAAGCTTGCTCTAGGAATACTGTGTAAATGTATTTATTAAAAGGCCTGAATTTAACAGCATTACCAAGACCCATTTTGTTTTGAAAATAGAAGCTGCTTTAAACTTTTATAGAAGCAAGCAAGCATGGCTAGATAGACAGAAACACCGGGGCCCTGCCTGCATTCCACAGTCACATTGGATTTTCAAACAAGCAAACCTCTGGGCATCCTTTCAGGGAAACGTGTTAGGTTCTAACCAGGGAGAATGCCCCTCCCTGTCCAGTTTGGTGGACGTTTTGTATTATGCTTTGGGGCTGTTAAGACATTTTGCCTCTTTCAGAGTCTGTCTTTTAGACACATTCAAGTTGTTTTTTCCGGATGTCAAATGACCACCCTCAGCTCATCCTTGCGTGGCGTGTCACTGGTCAGTCTGCAGATAATTAAGCTCTTCAGACCTGTACCTGTGCTGCATAGACAGATGGGTGGTGGGTGGGCTGGATGGTCCTGGGTTGTTTGGTCCTTTGGGACACTGGACGGGTGCGGGTGGTCCTTTTTGCCTCGCCATATGCCTGCCCACTTCTGAGCAGGCACGTTTTCTCATTTCTGCTAGGAACTGTGTTGACCTTATGCCCCCTTGGTGCAGGGCAGGAGTGGCTGTGTCTGCACCACTCAGCCCTGGCTCGAGGGCCCAGGAGGGCCCGCAAGTCACCTGTACTCAGCAGCAGGGCCAGGCCCTGGGGGCCGCCAGCAGCATGACCAAGCACTGCTCTCACATCCACCGCCTGTGGGAGATGACCGTCAGATGCTCGCAGCAGCATGTGACAGGCAGCTGTGGTCAGCAGGAGGTCACGAGGGTGCAGGAGGAGGCAGTGTCCGAAAGCCTTCCTGAAGGAGGCGGCATCTCAGCCTCCTCTACAGAGTGACAGCATCAGTGTTGGCTGCGTTCAGAATGGAAACAGAACAGTTTGTGTTTAAAATAGCCATAAAAATCTGTTACATGTTAATAGGCACACCATTTTTAATGAAAAATCACTATTTCTCAAAACAAAATAATTTAGTGAGAAGAGTGGCATTGTTTAAAATTTTTGCCGACTCAGTGTCTGGTTTAATTGAAAGATGGCTGGATTCTCACATCTGCGTCTGATTCAGTCTCTTGCCAGCTATTGTTTTCTTATAGTGTCTGAGGAAATGGGCGTCACTTGGACTTGGAGTTTCCAAAGGAGGATATCCCAAAAAGAGCTGGGGCACCGCCAGGGGTCCCAGATCATCCTTTGAGATGTCTACTTGTAGATAATGGTGGAAAAGGTCTTTGAAACTCGGAGGTGCTTAGGATGGCCACCCTGTCCCTGTACTCTGTTACTGAGCTGCCTCCTTTCTTCTTCCCCCAGGACTTGGCTGTTGCTGCCCGTGGTCCTGTCTTTTATCTCCTCTCGGGTGAGCTTGATGGCTCTTGAGATCCCCTTGTCCCTGCCCTTTGCCGCTCCGAACTGGTTGGCATTCTGACTTCCTGCTCGTGCTCCCAGGCCACACTGGCTGCTTGCCCCCTGCTTCCCAGCATGCCTTTTCCTGGGGCCTTCACTGCACTGTGAAGGGGCTCAGGCATTGAGGGAACAGGCTCTGGTACCCCGTGGTCCCATGCTCAGGTGTTCATTGAGCTCCTCCTGAGCCACCACTTAGGACCCAGGGACTGGGATGTCCCTGAGAGCACTTCCTTCCCAGGACAGCACCTGGCATGAGACTCAGCTGCACTCTAGTGGGCACTGGCTCTGCCCTGCCATGTCCCGGACCTGTGGGAAGTCCCAGCCTCCCTTCCAGCCTGACCCCAGCCCCTCATCTCATCAAACTGCAGTTTCTTTTTTCTTTTCATTGGTTGCTCTTGGGCTTAATAGGTTATCACTAGAACTGGCCTGGGAATTGTTTTGACAGCATGAGGCAGAGTCTTCCTTCCCCAAGTCTGATGAAAACCCTGTGTCTGGCATCTCAGACTTGGCCTCTGTGCTGTGGGTGTGTGCACACTCCCTCCCGCTCTGTGTGCTGTGAATCAACACGGTAAAGCGGAAAGACATCCGCTTGAGAACCGGCGAGATGCAGCTCTTCTAGATGCTGGAGAAATGCATCTCAGCACCTCCGCTTTAGAGCCGCGTCACCTCAGGCAAGCTGTGTACCCTTCCTGAGTAGCTTTGTCTTTTTCGATCTGTGGAGAGAGGCTGTTGATAATTCCTATTTTACAGCATAGTCAGAGGATTAACAATCCAGCACATAAGTATTTAATAAATGATAACTTTCATGGTTGTTATCACTTCTTTCATCCAGGGATTTCTTGACTTCTCTACATACGGGCCTTCTTTTCTGTCTGTGGCCGTGGATGTTGTGGCCATGTCCCAGTGTGAGTGGGGAGCTGGGGAAGGTCTCACTGGGCCCCCCCACAGGAAGCTCTAGCTTCTTACTGCTGTTCCTGCACGAAGCTCAAGAGAATGGCTCTCAGCAAAGTGACTGGGGCTGGACTGGGGCCTGAAGCCCCTGCCTCGTAACTCTTGTCCTCTCATTCCTAGCAGTCCTGTGTCCTGTGTTGCAGAGGACTCCTGACTCATAGTAAAACATCGGGCATACTCAGTGGCCCTGGATGTCCAGGGCTCTTCTGGAAACACTGCTCATTGGGCCGCTGTAGATGAGACAGCCCCAGGAGTGCCCAGACGAGCAGCCAAGCCATCAGTGCCCACCCAGATGGGCATCCTGGGAACTAAATGCGTCTCGAACACAAAACAGCATGAGCCTGCTCAGAAACTACTAGTTGCCAACTCAGAATTTGTTCCTACACCCTTCTGTGATGTTAGAACTCCACTTTTATTTGGGGGTGGTAAAGACTTCTGCTCCATCCACTTCCTAGCCTCCCTGCATCTAAGAGAGACTCATGACCTCACATGAGTGAGGGATATGGGGTCCCAGGGCAGCTGCCCTCTGGCAAACTGAAGTATGGGCATGGTAGCAGTCCACACCCGTCCTCTAGGAAAGGTGAATGTGGTGACAGAGGCCACACAGGAGGCTAGAGCAGGAAGGTGGAAGAGCCTGAGCTCCTCCCAGACTGGGGTCATCATCATGGCTCTGGGACTGCTTCCATCCAGCCGATGCAGGGGGTAGAGATAAGGTCTCCTGGCCTGCCTCCAGCTGCTGTCAGCTTTCTCTTATCAGTAGCCGAATCTAATCCTAACTGATAAAGAGCCCCTTGAAATCTGTTGTTAGCTAACATCTGAGTTGAGGCACAATTAAGAATTCCCCTTCTGTTTCACCTAATTGTATTTATCCATTTAGCCATTCCTCATTCAGCAGATATTGAGTTACTCTTCTATACCAGGTACGGTGCCCATGGCTGTGTGGCAGTTAATACTGCTAAGCAGACATGTCCACACTGTGCCTTAGCCTGCCGCAGGCCAGGTTCTGAGGAGCTGCACCCCACAATGTGGGAGACTTCCTGGACCACGGCCACACCCAGCCATGGAGGGTGCGGAACCCCACGGAGAGGCGGAGAGCCCCTGGCCTCCTGGGGCTGGGAGCCCTCTCCTCTGGGCAGTGCTAGGGCCAGAGATCAGTCATGGAGGCGTGTGTGTGTCTGTGTGTGCGCAGGTGCACATGCACATTTAAAGGGAGGACATGACGGGGACATTGATAAACCTACACATGTCCCAGGAAAAGCCTTAAGCCCTCTTGCCTCTTCGCATGGTCTCAGACCTCGGTGCTCACTCACCACTGAGGCTGTGCGCCCCTGCTCCCTCTCTGCACTCCTGTTCTCCAGGGTCAGGCTTGACAGTGGGGAGGGCAGAAGTGGAAGTACTCAGGCACCCAGAGAGGGTGTGCTTAAAGTTACTGGGAAAGTTGTTTGGGCCACCAAGCTTTCCCTCAGAGACAGATTCCCGCCTCCTCCACTGAGTAGGCTTAAGACCTTGATGAGAACCAAAGGAGGTCTGCTTTTCACATGCACCCCAAACCCAGTGCTTACTTTCCATGCTGGGGCTGGTGGTATTCTTCCCATGGAGATCCTAAGCCAGGGCTTGTGGAAGTCACCAGCCAAGATCCACGTGGGTGAATCAGCTCTGTCGCTGTGCACGCCAGGCTGGGAGATCAAAGTGCACTGGGACAATGGCTGGCTCACTCCATGCAGTCTGCTCTATGCCCAGGTGCGGAGCTGAGGGAAACAGGCCCCAACTTGCAGGTGCTGTTAACCTGTGGAAGCAATGGTAAGGTAATCCTCACCTTCTAGCACAGGGGTTGACACCATGACAGGGGACAAAAGATACAGAGTGGAGTCTGGGCTCCTCGAAGGAAGTGGTATTGAGCCAGAAATTAGCCCAGTGGAGGCTGATGAGGCAACTTCGGTGGGCAGAAGGGGACGGACCGGAGCAAGGCTGCTAGGACGTGAGGGGTGCAGGCCTCATCCTGGAAGGTGTGGGGACAGAGCAGGGGTGGGGTGGGAAAGGCCACTGTGCTAGATGTCGGGGTATCATTGAGAAGGGGCCAAGCTGGAAGCAGATTCGCTCTGCCGCGATCTTCTAACAAGGATGGGGTAAGGTACAGCAGGGTCCAGACATCGGTTACCCCCATGGCTTTAGGCATCCTAGCCTAAAGGGTGACCTGCTTTGGGACTTGGGGTTCAGGAAAGCTGTTGCCCCTTTGTACCGTGTCACTGCACTCGTCGGCCATGGCCAGGCCCAGGTGTGGGCCACGCTCGTGCCAGTCCCCTGCCTGCCCACAGGTGGCTCCTCTACGGCCTCGAGCTACCTCTGGATCCCCAGCTCCTTCCCGAGCTGGGAGCCTGGGCGCAGGACACTGAACACACCTCCCGCTCCATGAGGGTCGGGGGGGGACCTGTTGCCACAGCAACCTCATGAATGCCCAGTATCTGGTCTGCAGTCTCCAAGTAGGCCCACAGACAGCCCTGCAGGGTGTGGCTGGCTGGGGCTGCTCCCGTTTGCAGGTTGGCAGGCTGTGTGGATAGAAGGACCAGGGAAGGGACTGAGTCAGCTGGCCCTGGGTTGATAGTCTGCCAGGTGCAGTGGCAGCAGGGCAGGCCCTCTGTCAGGGAGGCAGGCCCAGCACAGCTGCCATCCCTCCTGTGGCTTGCACGGTCCTCGTGGCCCGGCCGTCGGAGGGACTTTTCAATGACCCCAGAGGTACTCAGCTTATTGCTGGGGCTTCCCGGGATCATGTGCCAGCTGTTTGGAAAATGGGTGAATTTTCTGTGTGACCGAGCGGAGCCCTGCTGCCAGCAGGGGGACTGGGAGTTGTCAGCAGTTTGGAGAAATAATAAATAGCTGAACACAGAATGGAGGCTGTACAGCGGCCCATGCGCTTCTCACAGCAGCAGGGCTCAGAGTCAGTGCTGGCCCCTCGTGGTCCCACCTGTGCGGTAGGGCCTCAGCGGCCACTTACAGCACAGCCTGGCGCATGGGCTCCTTGAGACCCCTCGCGACCACACGGGGAGCGGAGGGCGAGCCCCTCACCTCACACAACGCAGCGCCCTACATTCTGTCACGTGCCAGGCACCTGAGAGAGACTCCATTTGAACAAGAGCTCTTTAATCTATGTTTCTGGGCAGTTGTTCTTTAAGCACCCGTTGACAACAACGTTAGAAGGGTGTGTGGAGCTTAATTGAGTGCATCTCTTTTGGTGCCTTGTCTTTTCCAGATGTATTTCTGAGCAGTGGCTCTCAGCTGGCCTTTTTCTCTGTCCCTAACCCCCACCCGGGGCTCGAACCCTTCCCTAGGGTAGGAAATGGGAAAGCACAGAAGCTCCAGCTCCAGGCCTTGAATTTTGGTGCAGGAGGAGGTAGAGGCATTGCAGGATTTGTCGCCGGGCTTCAGTTGGGCCCGGGGGCTGGGGCAGCAGGCATCGCTCTGGGTGCTGGCGAGTTAGCAGGAAACTGGGCAGGGTCCCGTCCTCCGGGGCACACCGTTTCACATGCTGGTGAGCATTCTGAGACGGTCCCGTGTCGTGCTGGGAGGGCCTGCGGGTGTTGAGTTCGTGCAGCCATGGAAACTTTCCTGAGAAAATGTCCTCTGAGGCGGGGGCTGACGGCAGAAGATGGTGGTCTTGCTGGTCTCGGCAGAGTGTTGGAGAAGAAAGGCCCCAAGGTGGAAATGAACTTGCACATCCGCAGGGCAGAGAGAGGCCATGTGGCCAGAGTCTGTGGCGAGAGGGAGGCCGTTCAGGAGGAGACCCGGTTAGGGAGCCTCAGGAGGTGACGGGAGAGCAGTTGGGATGTGACCGTGAAGGGCGGGAGGTGGTCAGATGCCCTAAGCAGATGCGACTGTTCTGCAGGAGGAAGGCTGTGGCTGCCTCAGGGAGGATAACTAGTCGGGCAAGTCTGGAAGCGGGATGAGCGATGGGGAGACTGTTGTTTCGTCATCAGATGCATTTAGACCCAGTGGCTGGGGCGGGGTTGAGGGGGTGGGGTGGGGACAGTGGCTGGACTTAAAATGTGTTTGACGTGATAGACTTCTTGACAGGCTTGAAGGCTTCATTAGAGAGAATGGCATTGGGATGGCTTTAGGCTCTTGCCCTGAACTGGGCTGTGTGTGCGAAGACCAGGGAGGCTTGGGGATATGGGTGTCGGAGTTTGAGGTCCTGCTCCCGAGCGAAGGGAGCTCCGGCCCCACCTGCTCAGGACTCCCAAGTGGCCACTGTCCCAGGCTGGCAGAGATCTTAGCCACTGGGCACCTGGGAAGCATCTGTGCGTGGAGCTGTGCTGGGGCGCCCATGAGAGCTCCCATGGCACTGTGACTGACGTAGAGGCTCAGCTCCGCAGTCCTGTCAGCTGTGGTCTCAGCATGAATTTCTGCTGTGGGCCCAGACCCTCTGCTCCGAGACAGACAGCAGGGAAGCTGTCTGCCCCATCACAGATCGACCTTCCCTGGAGGACCCTCTGCGATCATAACCTCTGTGCTGTCCCGGGCGAGCTCAGTCCCAACACTGGGCCTTGTTTTTATACTGCCCTGGAAGTCTTACTCATGGGGAGATGCCATTTTGGGCTGAGTTTCAGTGTCCCGAAGAGACTGTGAGTCTTGGTCCAAAATCCACAAAGACTTCCCAGAAGCGTCCGCAGAAGTCGTCCAGCCCGCCTCTGGCTCTGTCCAGAACTGTTCCGCAGCGTGCTCAGCACAGGGCCCTGAGCTCTCCCACAGGAGGTGCCCACGACTTCAGAAAGGAGCATTTCCTTGCTCCTGAGCACTGAGAATTGGAGCTCTGTCTGTACTGGGCACCTCTGGAAGTTGTGCCAGGCGGCTCTGGCTCTGCCTTCCAGAGGCGCACCGGCCCATCTCCTCCACGACAGTCCCGAAGTACTGAATATCTCATTCACGCCCCTCTGCCTTCTCTGCATCACTGCCCGCTCCAGGCTCCAGCCCCCATTCTCATCTTCTCATGAGAAGACATCTCCCTCTTGGTCTAGGAGCCTCGTGATCTCAGGAGCCATCATAGTTTGCTCCTCTTGGACCTGAGACTGGACACATGAAGCCAGTTCCTCCAGTGTAATCCGTGTCCATTCCTCTCCCGACACCTCTGTCTCCCGTTTTGTCTGTCTCTGGTAAAAGAACTGCTGATTGAGAGAGATTTTCCTTTTCTCAAATAGCTCTTATTGCCTGAAAGTCTCTTCAGCTGATTTGCTTTTAATTGAGTGATTCCTGAGCTTTGAATAGAGCTGGGTAGACTCATTTGGATTCCTGGGTAAGGGAGATTTGTTCCTCTGCTCTCATCCCTGAGCTAGCTCATCACCCCGAGCAGCTCATTCATATTCTCCACCGTGTCAACTTTGTGGGCATCGTGGCTGCCACCCCCACTGCTCTGGCCTAGTCCCTGAGTGCAGACTGGACGCCAGGCTTACCTGTGGTCCCATTTCTTGCTGAGGAGTTGCTGAACGGCCAGTGAGTCCAGAGTCTTCCATACTGTGACACAAAACCAAAATGACGCTGGTGCAATGATAGCAGGGCTCCAGGTTGGGGTGAGTTGAGTGTGTAGGGACCTCTGCCAGGACAGCACCCTCTGGGGCCAACAGTGAGACCCAGCTAGGGAACAGCTTTTTGTGGGACGGGGGGCCTGCAGTGACTCTCCCGGGCATCCTCTCTAGGCCTGCTCCTCTGCCCGGAGAGGCCCCTGGAAGCTGGGAGAGAAGTGATAACTCCGGGCAGATTGGTGGTGCGAGCTCATGTCTAGGTGTGCACTAGATGTCCTGGTGCCACCGAGTGCAGAGGAGACGGTGACTGGCAGAGGAGGAGGCAGCCGGCCTGTGGCTGGCCCACCCGGGCTCACCCCCACCCCCACCCCTACCCCTGAGCGAGCTGTGAACATAACCCCCAGGCCTCTACCCTGAGGGAGCTGATGGGGATTTGGGAGGTTGTGGCTGGAAGGGGCTCAGTAGACTAGTGATCAGGCAGGGGGTTTGGTTTGTTTTTCTGGGGATGAATGAGGCAGGAGAGATAATGGGGCTGGGCTCCGGTGTGAGCCGAGACCTACGGGCGCTGCCAGGACGTGTGGAACTGTAGGTCTTCCACCCTTTCATGTATTTATTAAGAAGTCATGTGTGTACATGAGGAACATGTAAGTGATGCAAAATTGAACACCTCTTTTCTGCCAGCCGCTTGTCCCACTCACCAGACAGTAGCCACTTTCTGTGTATCCTTATTAAAAATGGAATGCATATTCAAGTATATATTTTACCCAAATGGAATCATACTATATTGTTCTGCAACTTGCTTTTCTTCACTTTAATAATATGTCTTGGAATTCTTTCTCTGTCGGCATATATAAACCTCATTCTCATTTCTCATTCTCACTAATGATCGCATAGCTAAAATCATAGATTCTTCAAGCTGGAAAGAACCTTCAAATCAATGTGATCTAATTGCCTCATTTTGCCAGAACCTGAAGAGGTGAGGTGACTTGCCGGAGGGCATAGTGAGTTAGTGAAGGGAAGGATTCCTCCGAGAGCTATTTGGAAAGATGCACTTCCTGAGGGGCTGGGAATCGGGGATGACAGATAGGAATAGCCACTCCTGGCTGGCTCTCTCTCCTCGGCACCATTATCTGCATCCATCATTCTTGGCTGTTGGCAGCAGGAGAGGGCAGGAGGACAAACCCTTCGGCTTGGCTGGGGAGAGGAAATGATGTCCCTCCTGCACAAAGATGCTCCAGGTCACAAGATGCCTGAGTGGAAATGTCCTCCGGGCCAGTAGAAATGTGTGCTCAAGTTCTGCTAAGAAGCCCTTTGTCTTGATCAAGAGACCAAATGCCCGTCACTTGGGGAGCAAGCGTTTTCCCAGCCTTCCCCGTGTCTTCCGTGTGTCTTTAGTAGTTTTTGGTAGACACTGGAGCAGACCTAGGTGGCAGGAGGCTGTCCTCCTACTGGTCCCGAACGTGACACTTTAGTGAGCCCACTCCTCCCCACCAGTGCCTCTGGGCTCTGGAATTCTACTCATGAAGTGAGGAAGGAGAGCGAGCCTTCCGAGGACAGTCTGTGTGATTGTCCACACGTGAGATGAGTCAGAAGATTCGACCTCTTGTCTCCTGGGACTTGGACATGAATGAGCCTCCTGGATCACTCCATACAGGTGCAAGCTCAGAGGGTCCTTAGAGATCACTGGTCCAGCTTTCCCCACCCCAGGGGTGTACCCCCCAGGTTGGGGGCACACTTGCCTGGGAGCAGGATGCACAGCTCTAGACTCTCGAAAGGGCACGTCTTCCTGGACATAAATTTTATATGAAGCTCCGGGGATAGAAGTGCTATTTTTATGTGAAAGCAAACACTGATATTATGGAATAGCATGGAAAATTCAAGTTACTTTTAAAGATAAACCAGGAGATTTCAAAGCAATTTTATCCTTCCTTGCCTCAGGCATCTTCAAAATTTAACCCCCCCACCCCCAGATCCTGGAAGGCGTGTGTGCTCTCTGGTCTGCTGTTTGGGACTTTGTTGAGAAACGTTTTAATCAGATTGGGTAGGTTGTTGAGAAATGTTTTAATCAGATTGGGTAGGTTGTCTCAGAAACCGGAAGTGCACCCCAGGATGTGCTCAGGTGGAACCAGGGAGCCGCAGGGCAGTCCGACTGGACTCATTTCTACTGACTGAGGCTCCCACAGGCCCTGCTCTGTCCCCAGAGTTTCTGCCCCATGAGTTTGGTTTGACTTGGCCCTGACCCGCCACCTGACTTGGTTGTGTTTTACCTCCACTGCCAACTGTCCACTCGCTTCTCTGCTGGTTCCCCAGAAGCATCTGAGTGTGTCAGCTCGTCTCACATGGGCCTCCCTTAGGATGGCTGCCTGTGGGTTCTATCAGCTAGAGGGAGGAGTTTAGGGCCACTTGGCACAAAACCTGTCCCCTTAGGCCACTGCTTCTCAATGGGCAGGGTCTCCAGTTGAACCCAGCGGGGGATAAAGGCCAGTGGATGGGCGATAGAGACACGGAGGAGAATGGGAGACCCCAGCAGGAGCCGGTCAGTGAGTGTGGTGGGCCTCCTCCTTCCCCGGGGGTCCTCTCCACCGCATGAAACTTCTTCCCTAGCGAGGAACTCTTGGGATGCTGTCTCACTTTCCTCACGTCCATCCAGGCCGTCAGCCAAGCTGTGGTCTGAAGGAGCTCTTTCCTCCTGCTGAGGCCTAGGCTCCACTGAAGATGGGTGCCTCGTCAGAAATGTGGTTAGCACACACCCCTGGTGTGGACAGAGCATGGAGATGGACAGGGGTCTGAGGGTGAGGGGAACATGGCAGCACACACAGTCTCCACTGTCCCTCTGCTGTCCCCATAGGACCCTTGTCTCTGTTCAGCAAGCAGTGGGCCAAGCGCCCCCCACAACGATCCCTCCTGCACCTCCAAGTGCTATGACCAGGACATGCTCTCTTCGGAGAAAGTCATAACCACGGGCAGCAACTCCGAAGTAGCTCCTCGCTCTTGCACTGATACGGCGGCAGTGCTGTGGGCGAGAGTGCTGGGGCGGCGGTGCCCCTCACAAGGTGGCGCGCAAGCAGAACTGCCCCTGCCTGGTTTGGTTCGGTGCCTGTTCTTCCCTGGCTCTTACTGGAGGGCGTTTGCTCTCACTGTTGTCTGATGGAGCATGTGTTGATGGTCTAGGGTGTCACACAGGCCTGGGTTTCAATCTTGTCTGTCCTGCTCACTGGCTTTGTGACTTTGCATACTTTCTTCATCTCCACATCATTTTTCTCACCTAATAAAAAGGAGGCGATGGTCCGAGCATCCCTGGCTGACAGAATTTGGTACGCATATCAGCAGGTGGTGTTGAGAGTCTCTGACCTCCCTTCTTTTACTCCATCCCCCTCAGACCTTGACCTGCCCTTCCCACCCTCTGTCTGAAGCCCCTCCCTTCCCTGCAGCCCAGCTGGACATTCCACCTAGGAGCCTTCCAGACTGGCCAGCCCTGCTGCTTCTCCCTCCACGTTGTGGCCTGGGCTGAGTCTTTTGACCTCTGTGACCCACAATCTTTGTAGAACACAGAACCGACTTGGAGGGGCCAGCAAGGATGGCACATGACGTATGGAGAGCGCCCCCCGCCTCCCAGTCTTTCTCTCCAGTATTCTTCTGTGTGGTTTCGCAGTAACCACCTCTACTAGCGTTATCACTGGCCTGTTGGTCATGGGCGAGGGACCTCAGGGCCGTGGGGACCAGCACGAGAGCACCCACATCCTCCCAGCTGCCAGCCACTCACACCCACTCAACTGTGCTTCTGACGTCTGTCCCTTCTCAGCAAAAGGGGAACTTCAGGCAGTGGTAGAGCTTGTTTTGTTTCACCGCTTGCTTGTCTTGCTGGGATTCCCTTTTCTCCTCATCCAAGAAGCCACCCGTTAGCAGAGGTGGATGTCGCAGGTCTACGCTGGCGTCTGCTGGGAGTGCAGGCCCCACTAATCCTGCTGCCCACCCCCTGGGACGGAGGCAGTGTTGGTGTGGCTCCTTGCCCCTGGCTTCCAGAGGTGGCGGGACACCTATGCTCCACCTGCTTCCTCCAGTGGGGCCTTGGCTTCTTCAGGTCCCTGTCATCATGGCAGCCTCGGGAGTGAGTCTGCTCTCCAGGAGTGGAAACCAGAGTGCCCTGACGGAGCCGCTTGACCCCGACTGCCCATGTGAGTGCGTGGGCCCTGCTTTGTCCCTTTGGCCAAGGAGATGGCCAGACTCCGTGGCTTAGCTGCCACCGCCAGCAGCACCAGCCACAGTCGGTTGCTGCGTCAAGGGACAGGGAGTAGATGCCGGCATAGCAAGCAGCTCCGCTGACCAGGATTTGGGCTCTCTGTGTCCACCAGGTGCAAACATGCTGGTCCTGTGATCACGACCAGCAAGCACAGCCAGCCATGCTGGAACCCCACCCTTGTGGAGAAGCAGGGCCAGTGTTTTCCTTTCCTGGTGGATTCTAGACTGACTTCCTGGCAGATGTAATTGCTGTGGTGAAGCTAAGCCGCTCAGCCGATGCCATCGCCGATCACGGAGATGCAGACAGGCAGCGTCTCAGATGCTGGGCCTGCATCTGCCAGTAGCACCGCGCACCTCACTCTGCTTGCTGACAGTTTCATCGCTCAGAAGTTTGAGGATGAAATGAGAGACCGTTCAGAGCCAGAAAAACATGGGGAAGCCGAGGGAACCTGGGAGCCTTGGGAAGCAGTGCTTACGCTGCGTGGAGGGGCTGGCGTGCTGGGGACAACACCCCAGGCTCCCGGGGGAGTCTCGAGCTGGGGAGACCCGAGGGGACCGCGGACTGAGGGCAGCAGCCAAACCTGGCTTCTCCAGAGGGAAGAAGAGATTTTGTAAAGTGTACCCGAAGAGCGCGGGTCCCCCTGGCCAACCCGGTTCGGTTGCTGTAGTTATGCCGGGGTGCTGTGGGCTCTCTGAGGGCTCCCACAATTGCCTCCTTTAAGAGAATTACGTCTTTCATGCAGCACACCCTGCTTGGCTACCCGGGCCTGGCCTGTCTTCTCTGCACGCTCCCTGAAGACTAGTCATCCTCAGTCTCCTAAATGCTGCAGCCTCCTCTGAAGGTGGTCTTTGCTTTTCTCCTGCACACCCCGCACCACACAGCCCATCCCCACTGAAAACCCTCATGGGCCGTGAGGGCCGGCGCTGCTTGCCCCGCGCCCGCAGGGCCCCGCCGGCCTCCGGCCCTTTCCTCCAGCTCACCTCCTCCGGGCCTGGGCCTTGCATGCTCCGCAGCCCGCAGCACTCGTCTTGCAGACCTTCGTGTCCTGTGTTCTTTTCCGGGTCTTTTGTTTCTTTCTTACCTGCCCCCACACGTAACGCTTACTCTCAAGTACAGCTGAACTCCCCAGAGAGGGTTCCCTTGCTGTGCCGGCACGTGCTCCCTCTGGCGCCCTGCCGTCTCCCCCGCTTGGTTTCCTCGTGGTGCCCAGCATCACCTCACTTACCTTCTGTGTCTCCACGGCCACGGTGAGCTTCTCGAGGGCAGGACTGTGTGCCGTTGAGTTGCTGCTCCAGTGTGACCTCGGTCCACTAGTTACCTCCGCACCCGCCCTCTTCCCAGATAAGGTCGCGCTCTGAAGTCCTGGGGGCCAGCATGTGATCAGGTGAACTTAGGGCCATTATGCAGTTCATAGCACAAAGCATCTGTGGGGGTTATATCTGCCAGATAGGCCCCGGCCACACGAAGCTGCCCACAGCCCGGCTGTGAAGCTGTTAGGTAGCTGAGCACCCCCGAGCGGACCAGTGTTGTTTTACCTTGTGAGCTGCCTGTGCTCTTTGAATGTTTTCCTGCTCTTTCCTGCTACAGCCTGTCCCATCCTCTCCTGCCCTTGCCTGTGCTCTCCAGCTGTGCCCCCGTCCCCGGGTGGGCCCACCTTTAGCTTGGTTAGCAGCCAGCCTGAGGTGTCCTCCAGAGCGGCACTGTCTCCAGGACAGGTGACCTGGACATGCTGGCCCCTGTGCCACGTACAGCTCAGAAATAGGATAATGCTCTGGGGCTCACTGTTGAAGTAGCCGATTAGTCAGCTGTCTGTAGCCCAGAACGCAGGCCACGCGTCTCTCAAGGAGCCAGGTTCAAGACCTGGGGCCAGGGTGAAAAGCAAGAAAAACTGAATGAAAGAAATAAAGTACTTCTTCTTCCTCTCTCCTCCTGCCGGCTTGTCTCTGCTTGCCTTCATTCCTGCCTATACCTTTCCTTTAAAATAATAAAATAAAAACAGTGCTACTAGGCCACCACCAAAGGAATTGGCACCCTTGGATGTGGATAAGTCCAGGTCTTGTCTGCTGCGGTGTAAAATTAGAATTGGCTCTGGTAGGGCGAGTTAGAGGACCCTCCAGAGAACGGGACCTGCACTCCTGGCAGGCAGCCTGGTCCCGGCATCACCAAGCACGAAGGTGTAGGAGTGACACTGTGGGTCGGAGCTGCTGCAGATGCACTCGAGACTGGAAGGCAAGCCGAGGAGGGCTTTCCACCACGCCAGGGCACTCAGGCTTCGTCCTCGAAGGTGCCAGGAGCTGGGGAAGTGTTGGCAGAGGAGTCACAAGATTAAGTTGGTGCTTGTAGAACTCGGCAGGTATGTGGGAGAAATCTGGGGATGGAAACAAAAATACAAAGTTATCATGATTGTCTTGGGAAAAGACAGTGAGGACCTGGAATAGGGCATTTAGAAGGGAAGGTAGAGAAGATGGCAGGCCTTTGCTGCATTTCTGAGGTAGAACAACAGAAATGGGTGACCCTCGGGTAGTGAGAGAGTGAAGAGGGGGTTTTCTAAAAGTTCTGACTGAAGTAAACTGAATTAAAGGGAAGGTGGCAGCAGGGAGTCTTACAACTCAACCACGAAACGACAAACAGCCCAATTTAAAAGTGAGCAAAAGACTTGAATAGCTATTTCTCCAAAGAGGATCTACAGATGACCAACAAGCACATGAAAAGGTATTTCATGTCATTAGTCATTAGAGAACTGCAAATCACAACAACAGTGAGATACCACCTCACACCCACTGAGTGGCTATAATTTTTAAAAAAGGAAGTAAAAATATGAGTTGGCAATGATTCGGAGAAATTGGAATTCTCATATGCATTGTTGACGGGAATGCAAAGCAGTTCAGCAAAACGGCTTGGCAGTTCCTCAAAGAGTTAGACACAGAATTACCATATGATCTGGGGGTTCCAGGCCTGGATATCTGCCCTAAAGAATTGAAAAGCGGGACTCAGAACAAATGCACGTCCTTACATGTTCATAGAGGTGGTGGTTATGCAATAGTGTGATTGTGCCACTGAGATGTTCACTTAACGTTCATTTTGGCCTGTGGATTTTACCTCAGTGATTGACTTGAACCAACAGGAAACAAGGAACATTGGAGGAAGAAACAGCACATTGCGTGCATGTCAGGGGAACCTGGGGGTGCTTGGGTCCCACGGGAAGTTGGCTGTGCAGAGGGGTCTCAGACCGACACTCTCCTCTGGGGATGTCTGAACTGGTAGCTCAGATTGACCGTAACTGTGCTGCTGTGAGGTGTTAGGTGGGGCTGGTGACGTCGTTGTGGGCTCTGATGATCAGGTTGCTTTGTCACAGGTTGAAGTACCACATTGAGAAGATGCCAAGAAACAGATCAACATCAACCCAAACAGTGCTAGTGCTCCTCGCTCCTGTCCTGGTCACCATTTTTATTGGTGGTTTAGAGATGTGGAAAGCCTGCTCATCAAATTTGTACATTATCCAAAGCTTGGGTGGATAGTGGACGTACTGAGTGACTGTCAAAGACACCTGTCGTTTGGGACTACCTGGCATCCGCTTTTTCTTCCTTTTGGTGTCAGGGTCTGGTTTTCATGTGGTTACCTTTCTTTCCTGTCCCTTGAGGCTAAGCGTTTTGGAGTGACGTGAACCCAGGAACAGTTCTGATGTGTTTCTTAATTGACTTGAGTTAACTTTAATCCTGGTCTTGGTGGTTGATTCAGATCACATGACCCAGTGTGGGTCTCAAAGATGGAAGTGGAGACTTTGGTGGAAGAGGGTTCCTTGGGCTGCAGGGACAGTGTCTGTGCTTGCTTCACCCATTGTCCACTTTTCCATCTGGTGAGTGTCCTTCCATCTTGTGTTGGAAGGGAAGTTCTTTTCCCTGCTGTAAGCCAACAAGGCAGGCAGGGCCCCCGAAGCTGCTGTCAGTCACCTTGTAGCCATGAGAAGATCCAGGCTTAGGAGGAAGCCAACTGGAAGGCAAAATGGGGAGGAGAAATAGTCCAGTGTTAAGTGACCTTGTTCAGCCACTTGATTCTTACCTAAAGCACCACTGGACTTCGCAGTTATGTGAGCCAGTAATTCCCTTTAATTATTCAGACCTCTTTGAGTCTAATTTTCCACTACTTGGCAACCAACAGTCTCCTGACTATTACCGTGATAAATCAGTCTCCAAAGATCTCACCAGATCGTATTCATTAGCTTGAATGTTTGTTAAATTGTTACATTGAAATTTGGAGGAAATAAATGTTGGGTTTTTTTTTTTTTAACCTGGTTCCAGAAAACTTAACCAGCAAGTACTTTGTAAGCCACGTGAAGGGAAAGGACCTGGGACTTTTCATTGACATTAAGCTCAGTGTGATACGCAGTTAGAAAGACTTGATTTTAATTCCCAGACTTTTTATTTATCACCTCTGCGACCTTGGCAATTGAGATATTGTTTATAAGTTACCCAGCACAGCGCTTGTCTCAGTAAGTGCTGATGGAGCTTAGCAGGGGTGTGTGATCATGATGTACGCACACTTCCAGCTTCCAGAAACAAAAAGCCAATCTCTGACTAGCTTATCTGTGAGGACATTGTGACAGGAGACCTCCCTGGTGGGCTCCATCCACAATCTGCCCATTTCCCTCTGACTTCCTGAGTCTGCCCTCCTCTGAGCGCCCAGAACCGGGGGTGCCAGTGAAGCCTCAGAATCCCTGGCGCTGTCCTGAGTGACACGCATCCTGACAGGACCCACTTAGCTCACTTACCCGTCCTGGGGCCAGGACACTGTGTGCAGTGGTTGGCCTGACCTCGCTCACGTGCTGCCTCGCCCAGATCTGAGGTTGCGGTCTCTTCTCCAGAACTGGGAGGACTCCCCAAGCGAAGCTGGGAAAAGGAATGAGTGCCGAAAGGGCCACCAAAAGGGGTTGACTCACAGGGAGTCACCAGAAAGTCAACTAACCTAGGACCCCATCGCTGTAGGTGTAATCTCTGTCAGACCACATCTTAGATTTATGTTCCGTTCTGGAACACAGTCAGCTGAGGCTCTCTCCTAAGAGAGCCAGCAGCATTCAGGGACCCATGTGAGGAAGGTGTGGGTTCTGGTAGGAGAAGACGCAGTGACTTCATGACAGCTGGAGGGCGCCAGCTGCTCTCTAAGACCACCTGAGTGAGATGGTACCAGTAACTGTGATCATGCAGTGAGCGTTTACTGCATTTCCAGGCCGTGTACCAAGTTCTCTTCCTGTGCTGTCTCCCTCTGGCATCTCCTTTGCAGGAGGCGCCAGACCTGCTGGGCAGTAATCTCACTCTCCTCATTTGATTGAAGGGGAGACTAAGGCACAGAGAGTTTAAGTAACTTGCATAAAGGCGCACGACTAGTAAGTGACAAAGCCGGGGTTGGACCCCACCTCTCCAGTTCCGGTTTCCCTGACCTTAGAACAGTGATTCCCAGCCACAGGCAATCAGTCGTAAGTGGCATAGTGCTCTCCAAACAAAGCGCCTTAGAGGCCTGCCTCCTGCACACGCACTTCTCAAACTTTGCATGTGCATGGGTTGGATCTGCTACCCAGTGGATCTGGGCCAGGACCTAAGAGATTCCATGTTTCTGACAAACTCCCATGGGCTGCTGATGCTGCTGATCCATGAATGGGCCATTGCTTAGCCACGTGCTGCCGTGTCGCCTCAGACCAGGTGGAGGGCAACAGAGAGTCAGCTGTCAGCTCCCAGGGAGGAGGAAGTTCTAAGAAGCAGGATGTCCAGACTTGCACTTCTGCCCGGGATAGCTTCCTTGCTTGGGAGTTTCGGAGAGGGACCGAGGCCTGCTCCCAGGAGCATGTGGCGCTTAAGTCACAGAGGGCTGGGTGTGTCTTCGTGCTGAGAACTGCTGGTGCCCAGAGTTTTGCCTCTGCAGTTGATCTGGGCACAACTTCTGGGACTGGTGCAGAGAGGACAACTGCTGGTTAATCCTCTGCATCCTGAAAGCTCAGCGCCTGAGGGTCTGACACCTCTGGGCCTGAGCAGGCATGCGTGGTGCCTGGTCACCCTTGGCCTCCTTCCTTAAGCAAGGAGTCCCCAACCTCAGAGCCCTCCCGGCTCCTGTTGCCCTTAAGGTTTTGACTCTGCTACTCTTTGTTGCAGAGAATCAGCAATTCACAGCGTAGAGACTGTCTAATTTTACTCGGGGTCAGGTCACCATTAAGTCACAGAACTGGAATTAAATTTCATGTCTCTTGATGTTTTTTCATTCCTTTCTATTTTCTATTGTATGATGCCTTTTGTTTCCCAGCAATTTAGAGAGTCATTTAGCAAATGCGTTTCTGCAAATGTAAAACCAGCTAAGCAGTAGCCCCCCTCGGCTGGCTGCCCACTCCTGTGGGAGCCCTGCCTGCGCCCACCTCTTCCGCACGCTGCCAGCGGAACTGCTGGATTTCCTTGTCAGCCGGGTTTACTGCGGGCACTCCTCGAATTCCTTCCCTGTCTGCCCTCACATGGCTTCTGTCCATCTAGGTTAAGTGCTGTTCTGTACTTAGCAGCCATTTAAAGCTCCATGCTGACTTTTTCCTTACAGCCCACTCCCTGGCCCCAGGGGTTCCCATCCCAGTCCACAACCCCTGGATGGGGCGGGTGCTGTTTACCTGCCACATGCCATCAGTAGAAAAACATCCTTTTGGTCACAGGTCACTTTAAATGGGGCTTTGATTTCTTTCCCTGTAAACATACTTTTTTTTTTTTTTTTTTCAAAGGAAAGGTGCAGGCAGGAATGAAGGGTACGAGTAGGCAGGCAGGCAGGGAGAGAGAGGGGGAGGGAAGAAGCATTTTCATTTATTTTTATCTTTGGTGTACATATTGGTTGGTTCTCTGGCTCTGGGACCCAAATTCGGGTCCTTGGGATGGATGTGAACCGTGTTCCGCCAGAGGTGGCGAACTTAACCTCGACTCCAGTCAGGCACACCTAAACATACTTCTTAAAATACATTTTGCTCATATTGTACCACTTCCAGAATGAATTTCTTGAGAAAGCCCACTCCTCTGACTTCATCTTTTCTGGTCCCTTCCTAACACAAAGTCTTCCCTTTGGGCAGGGCCGGGCTCTGCGGCTCTGACCAGTCCTCCCATGGTGGCGCGCAGCTCGTCAGTGAGGAACAGTGCAGAGGGCTGGCCCTCCCAGGTGCATGCTGGGGCCATGCTTGTGCAGTCCTTTCCGCATCCCGCGGGCAATCTAGGTCCAGCGCGGCATGGGGCTTCTCATCTGACTCGTCTCCACTCCACACGATGAAAAATAGCTCCTGGGTGAGGATCAGCACCCACCCAGAGGTCTGGCGGCTAACATTTAGTATGCAGTGTAAATCAAGAAAAATTTAAACTTGTGCAGTTATGGCTAATTAGCACAGCTTTACATTTATCTAGTACTTCACAGTGTGCAAAGTATGTGTGTATACATACATAAATCTGTAGATGCTCACAGCGCTATCTTTTCACTCTCTTGTAAGGAGAGTGGAGTAAAGCACCCAAACACACACACGCATGCATGCACACACACACTCACACATGCACACACACAACCCAGAAGTGACTGAAATGCCAAGGGGCTCAGCCAAACCTGCAGATGAGGCATGGTCCAGGGAGCGTGGCTCTGAGCCTGCGTCTCTTCACCACAGCACAGCAGAGACAGTGACAGAGGGATCTTTTCTCTGACTTTTCACAAATGCAAATACTTCTAGGAGGGTCTTACCAAAGCCAGTCACAACACGCTAATTATCAGTTCACACCTTGGCAGAGTTCAGATGGCAGCCACTCAGGTGTGTTAGGAACTAGTAGATGGAGTAGATGCCCAGGGAATGGGAGTGCCTGGAAGGATAGGGTGCCCTAGGAGTGGGGAGCGGCCACAGCTAGGGCGTGACACCATCAGGGGTGTGCTTCAGAATGGAAGGCTCTGAGGAAGGCACATTCAGGGAGACATGGCCAGGAACCTGAGGGCCACCTTAGCCAGAGGAGACAGGAAGGTTAGCATATGATTGCAGGGCACCCTGGGAAATGATGCTGAAGGCGTGCCTTTGTACAGAGTGCTCAGAAAGAATCCTTAGCTTTGCCTGGGACATTGGCGAGAATGGACATTGTCCAGCAGAGGCGACACTGTTGTTGAGTCTCCAAGCATGAATCAGAGTTTCTCAGGTGGACAGGGGAAGAATTGGCAAAAGAAGCAACACAGAGAACACAATGGAAAACTTGGAAAATGGCAAGTCCTTGCAGGTGCCATGCAGAGCCTACCATGTCCATTCATTAGAGGGAACCTGATATCAGAGAGAGGATCTTGAACACACTCTGCAGATGATGGGGACAGGGACAGTTTGCATTGTATTGGCAGTTGTATTGATGAGTTGTATTTGAGGACTGCTCCCAGAGCAGGTGCAAGATGAGGCAGAGGTACCAGTGTGGTGCTTAACTAAGGTAAGTCCTCATGATAGTCCATTGGTGACATAATAATGATTGAGTTGGGTCAGTGGCAATGGGGACAAAGGAAAGGACTCAAGAAGGGGTAGGAGGCACAACTACCCACATGTGGTAGCCAATTTGATATGGGGTCTCAAAGCATGATCCCTGACGTAGCCATCAGCAGGTGGGTGGATGCTAGCATGGGAATGGTGAGACCCAGATGATGGGGGTCTATCAGAGGAGGAGAGTTCTGGAAAATCTCTGACAAAGAAAAGAGAAAAGGTGAACGACACCAAGTTAGCCATGGAGCACGGTTCTGATGGGGCCCAAGGGATTCCAGTGATCAGCTAAGACTCACTGAGCAGATTCTGCAGCAAAAATTAGGACACTCACGATCTAGACCCCAGCACAGCCTGACCCTCACACATACCCCCAACCTCCTGGTCTCCTCCTGCTTGACTCCTGCTTTTCTAATTCAGCAGGCCCTAGACTGAGGTATGGATCTGATTCTCCACCACCCCTGGTAAACGTCTGTCACCTGGGTCACTGTGGTCACCTCCACTCTCCCCTCCCCATGGGCTATTACACAGCAGCCAGCGATCCTTCCAGAATGGAAGTCAGATCATATCATTCCTGATCAAACCCTCCAGTGGCTTCCTGCCAATGGCTCCCTCTGCGCTAGCGTGGTCGGGCCCCCTGTCCTTTCCCTGCAACTGCTCTCCTCTCCTGAACGTCTTCCAGCCACACTCCTCTAGCTCTTCCAAGAGCACCAAGCAGACCACCCAAAGGCCGTTCCCTCTTCACGCTGTTCACATCTCTCTCCCATTCTCCCAGCACAGCCCTTCCAGGGTCCGTCTGTTTAAAAGAGCCCCACCCCATCTTTGCTCCTCAGCCCCTTAGTCTGCTATCTTTTGAGGCAATTGGTACTGAATAGAATTCTTTGATTTCTGGCCTTTCCATGTCTAGACTGTTAGCTCTGTGAAGGCAAGGACCACGCCTCTCTTGCTGACTGCTGCACCCGATTGCTGAGCAAAGCTTGGTAAACAGTAGGCACTCAATAAGTACCAGCTGGATGAAGGGAAGAAACAAATGCTAAGTCTGCTTGTACCCATTACTGGTTGCCTCCGAGAGAACCCCAGAAAGTTAGGGGTGCTCCCTCCAGCCCAGGAGAGGGAGTCATCTTCCCAGGTCACCGCGGGCCCAGGAACCTGGATGGGTGGTACATTTGGAACTGGAGGAAATGTGCGTGTTTTTGCCCAGTTGCAGCTTCTGAAGCAGAGGCAGGACAGGAGGAATTAAGGGCTGGGCAGCAGGTGAGGTCACATAGCTGTCTTGGGGAACAGGCAGGGACACCAGCCTGGAATGTCAAGAATGACAGGTCGTGTGGCGGGTTCCCTGAGGCCGGAGCCTCAGTGTGCGGCAGTCGCTGTTAGGGAAGATATCTGGATCGCCTGTGTCCGGGACGAAGGTCCAGCCACTCAGATAATGGAGGCGGGGGTGCTGATGAGGCCATGGTGAGGGTCTGAGAGTGGACTGGGAGGGACAGGAACGGGCCAGCTGAGCAGAAAGGAAGCAGAGTTACCAGAGAGCCTGGGAGGAGGTCAGGGAGCCAAAAAAGGGACCCCCTTTTTTGGGGTCCACCTCCTCAAGCACACCCCCTTGCTCTCAGATCTCACTTCCAGATGTATTTGTTGGTTAATATGCTTTTGAGTGTTAAGCTCTTAAAACATTAAGTGTTTACTCTGAGCCAGGCACTGTCCTAGCATTTGCATGATCTCTGGCATCGATGCCAGTTCCCATAAACCTCTACGAAGGAGCCTCCATTACTGCGCTCATTTTACAGACGAGAAGCCGGGGAGGCAGACTCAGCAGGCTGAACTCTGGGCTGTGGTGGACACGCTGTGGGACGGGGTCCCGATGGGTTCGTCTGCTTAGCTCCAGGGCCCACCCCCAGGCTTGCCACCCAGGGTCTCACTGGTTCCCGGAATTCTCCTTAGACCGTGATTCTTTCCTGCTGGACCAGAGCCTCGTGGACGGCCTGCTCCGACCCCAGCACCCCTCGCACGCAGCAGGCAGCAGGACCGCTTCCTAGGACCACTTCCTTGGCCTGCAGCACGTCCCGTGTCCTCCCTCCTGGCTCTCCCGTGCCTCCCTCACCCCCTCTTTTGATCTCACAGATCCAGGCCCTTGGAGAAATCAGACAGTATGAAATATGAAAACTGCTTGGGAAGTAATTGAGGAAACACTGTGACTTTTGAAACCAATGGAGATAACACACCTTCTTACTCACGTTATTTAATTTTTAATGGCAGATTTAATTAATGGAGATCAGGTCTTCTGGTTTCCGATGTGCATGTGGAGCAGCTGAGGGAGGAGGGGAGGAGGGGCGGCTGCCTGGAGGACAGAGGCAAAGAGTCCAAAGAGGGAATCTCAAGAGTCTACTGGGAGAGAAAAATCACCCAGAAGCCATAGTTCACAGCCACCGGGGACTAGTTCCCATGTGGGCCTGAGCTCAGCACGCCCAGCATGCGTTCCCGGCCTCCTAGAGCTGGGCACCAGGGCACATTTCCGGGCCCCACGCGGCCTCCCCGCACTGGGGGTCATGCTGCGGGAACCCAGGTGCATTTCTCCTGCTGTAGCCCCCTCCACACAGCTGCCAGAAGTTCTTTCAAATATACAAATCCACCCTGCCACTCCCTCGCTTAAAAAAATACAAGCTTTGTTCACCCCTCACTGCCTGTGGGCCAAGGGCCAGGCCTTTAGCCTGCAGCTGATGGACCCCTCCCACGTCCCCGCTGCCTTTCTCCCCACCCTCCTCCCCTTGCTCCTAGTGCAGCTACGGCCTCTGCCAGGTGGTGCCCCTCACACTCCCACCTCTGTTTACAGCCCCCTCTCATTACTGACTCATTTCTGCTCATCCTGTAAGACTCATCTCATTAAAAGCGGATGTACCCTTTGAGCCAAGGATCTGACTTCTAGAATGTGCCTTGCAGAGGCACTCGCTTATACACAAAGGCATAGATGCATTTCATCCTTGTTTGTAATAGCGGAAGACAGGAAACAGCCTCGTGCCCAGGAGTGGGGAGCTGCTAATGTGAGCTCCAGGACAGCTGTCCTACCAGGGAGCATCACTCAGCGGGGAAAGTGGCGGGGCCTCCGAGAATGCAGGGAACGAGCAAGGAATGGCTCCGTGTGTTGGCTCGCGGATGCACAGAAGAGTTGAGTGCCCTTGGTCTGGGCTGATGAGAGACTAACTGGTCACTGCACACCTACCTCTGTCCTTTAGAAGTCTAATGTTTTTTTCAAAAATATCATCTAATGTAAAAAATACATAAATAAAAGCAAAGCTTCAGGTGCCAGCTCCTAGGAAGTCAAGCTGACAGTCTCTATCAGGCTGTCCTTTCCAGTATCCCCCCACCCCTATCCCAGCACCTGGGACACTGGTCAGATGCCCTGGCCTGCTGACATTATTGTCTGCAAACCCTGTGAGGCCAGGAACAGGTGCCCTGGTCTTGAAATCCCCTGGCACTCAGCAGTTCTCGGTGTAACTATCTGGGGTCCCAGGCCTAACAGTCCTTCCATGGTGGTGTGGCCCAGGAGTCTGCGAGTGCCCCAGTCCTCCCAGCAGAAGAGGCCGTGGAAGGACTGGTGGGCATGAGGGTCGTGAGCCCAGGCAGTCCGCTCACACTCCCCAGATATGCACTAGAACTTTCGCTCTCAGGCAGCAGTGGTAGGGACGCTGTGCAGCCCCGGTCCCAGGCTCTGGTCAGGCGAGTAGGTGGCAGGGCAGGGCAGTGCAGGAAGGGGAATTTCTCCGAGTCATTCTGAGACACAGTAGAGGAAGTGGCAGTGGGGTATTCGCAACCACTTTTGGCCTGTGGGCACTTCCTGTGACAAATCTAGTGACCACATGCGCAGTCTGCGCTCATAGGCAACTCACCTCACCAAGTTCATGCAGGCCGGGCTGTGCCCACAGAGATGCAGCATCAGAGCAAAGGCGATAAGTGTGCTGTCAGCCCACAGCGTGCTGGGCTCCCCTGGGCCTTGGAAAGGGACGTTGATGGCCGATGGGCCTTTTCCAGCGAGGGGAGGGCTTTGTCAGGAGTCTGTCTTGTAGCTGTTGGGGGAACTTAGGTAAGGCACACGTGGGCGCCAAGAAGCTCCGTGGTGCAGTGGGCACTGTGATCCAGCACATGAAGGCACAGCCTCGCAGCCACCCCGTGAGGGAGGGGGTCTTACAGCTGGGAATAAGACTAAGAGAAGCTTAGTAACTTATCCAAAGAGCACAGTCAGCACATGCCAAAGTGAAGATGAAAGTGTGGGTCTATGGCCCATGTGGTCCTCTGCGAGGGTCCAGGAATGGAAGGTTCTGACTGAGTCTAAGCACTTTCGGTCCAGGATGTCACAGGACAGCATTGGAGTGGGAGGACAGGCCCTGATTTGAGTCATCTCTGTGTTCTTACTCCCTTGCCCAAGACAGTCAGTGTTGGTTGATCATCAGACTTGTCAAGGCAAAACCCTGGTAGCTTGGCTAGAAATCAGGGCTCTGGAAAGAAAACATGCTTGTGACTTGGAGTCAGCCCACAGTCTGTGTGGGGTAGACGGGACCATGTGGTCGTGTCCCTGGGGAGGTCTGCCTGCTGGCCCTAGTCCTCTGGGGTGGTTTGAGTCTTGAGAACACTTTCCTGCAAGAAGTCAGCCTGTCAACTCATGAGTCTCGGGAGGCTCCATCTGGAGCGTGGTGACAGGTGGGGTGAGTGGGTGTGTCTTTATGGGTCTCCTAGCACAAGTGGAGAGCTCTGCGTTTGAGGCCCATGGGCCTGGAGGGCGTGCCTCTGAGGTACAAAAAAGTTGAACAGCTTACCCAGAGTCACACTGTGGTCGCCTATGGCTGCAGTCCAGCTCTGTCTTGTTCCAGGCCTGGGATGTCTCCTCCACTAGCCTGGCTCTCTGTGCACACTTACCAGGTACACGTTTCTAGATGGCAGAAACCACTTATAAAATAAGGGTTGAACCGCATCAAGACTCCTAAACTTTTTCCAAAAGATAGTAAATATTTTGGCTTGATGAGCCACACAGTCTCCGTTGAAACTACTCAACTCTGCCTTTGGAGCACAAAGCCAGCACCAGACAGTGCGTAAAGGAATCATGAGCGTCCCAATAAAACTTTATTTATAAAATCAGGTGGGGTTTTGCTCCTGGGTGGTGAGTTGCTGACCTCCGAACCAGAGGATCCCTATGTCCTTCCAGCTGGGGCTACTCTAGGATTCTGCAGCCACGGTCAGTCCATGGTGGGAGCTGGATCCATCAGCAGGCTGCTTTGATGCTGGTTAAGAAATTAGCATGTGTCGATTTCTAACATGGGTTGCATCCTATGAGGGAGCCAGAGGGAATTTCAGTCTTTGGTAACAAGTGCTGTTTTTCTCTTTGTAGAATGCTGAGATGTATAAACTGTCTTCACAGCAATTTCATGAGGCGGCTTCGAAAATGGAGGACACGATAAAGTAAGAATCTGTTTATTATCTTCTGGAAAGTTAGCCTGTGTTTGTAGAGTCCCACATGTGGCCTGAAACCTGCCACCACCTGCCTGATTTCACATAACACAGATGACCATATGTTACTCGGGCCTCCCACCTGGATCGGAGGCAGCCATTGGTCATCTGTAATTGGCCAAAGGAGCATTAGCTCTTCCTTGGTTCACTGGCGGGGTGGGGCTGTGGCAGACTGGCAGAGCTGCTCTAGGCCCAGTATCCTGAGGGGCCAGGGCTGCTTTGTCAGTCCCCTGACGGAGTCAGGGAAGGGGTGCTACTGCCCCTCCCCCCATTTGTGGAGGTGGATCCCAGAGTGGCCTGTTCCCTGTGGGTCCTCTGCGTGCCTGGCCCCCTGCCACATGCTCATAATGCTGACATTCAGGGTGACCCCTCCCAGGACTGGGGCTCAGGGATGCTAAGACTTGTTCAGGTCAAACAGTGCTGAGTGCCAGCATTCTGTCCACTGTCTGTCATGCTCCTGCGCTGTCAGGAAAGTCTCTGAGCCAGAACATCAAGGAGGGGGAGGTGCAGAAGGTGGGCGGACTGCAGGCCAGGCTGCTTGGTTCAGGGTGCAGCTCCTGTGAGCAGGCAGAGCTGGGCCCCATGCCCTGCGTCTGCTATGTGCAGACAGTCACTGTGGGCCTGACAGACCTTTATAATTAGCCAGGCGACTCTGATCAGCTCCTCCTCCCCACTTCAGGGTTGCTCTCTGCTCCCTCCTGGGAATGAGTTGGGGCCATTCCCCAGGTCAACTCGTCACAGTGCAAAATGGTAAGGGGTTGGACCTGGCACTAGGAGGAGTAAATGTCAGAGGGAGGTTTGCAGGACTAGGAGGCAGCAAACTGCTTATAAACGTGGCTGCTCGTGAAAACCATATGAGGAGCCAGGAAAGGCAGTAGGGACAGGTGTACAGTCTGTACAGACACTGGGGTACAGCATGGGACACCTAAAACTGGGTTTGGACTATGGAGTAGGTTTGGGGAAGAGAAAATAGTCATCTTGGAGCTTCAAGTCCTAGAGCAGTAACAGGAGACTTGGAGAAAGAACTTTCCAGCTGGCTGAGACTAGAGAGACTGAATAACTCTCCCCTTGTCCACTGTCAACCCTGGTTACATGATAGGCTGGGGTCAAGCTTCTCTTAGGCTTTTGGTTCTTCACCATTTGCCATCAAATCTCGGCTGTCCCTTGAAGACCCTCTCTGGATGTAAGACAGGCGATAGGTGGGAGCCAAAAGCCTGCCTGGGCCTCAGACTCCAGGACTCCAGTCCTCAACCTGCAGTCCAACATCAGCTCTGCTTCTTACTGGTTCTGTGCCCTTGGGCAAATCACTTCATCTCCTGGTTTCCTCATCTTCAAAACAGCGATAACGCCTCCTTTAGTGCTTTCAGTGAGGGGCCGTGTAGAAAGTGGATGCAGAATGCCAACAGTTGTTGGTATTTGTGTGACAGTTAATAATGCCACTCATTGGAAGCACTTTCATAGCATTTAGCTTGGCATAGAGAAGAACAGATTTAATAAATACGAGTTTACTAAAAAAAATATTTTTTTTTTGTCTTTTCCCAAATGGCATAAACAGGAAACAGTGTAGAATTAGAAATGATTTTACTTAACCATGGGGTGGAGGGGAATTCTTGATTGAGAGATTTCTTGGATTAGCAAATGACTGTAAATTACACTACAAATGCCATAGAATAAATGCCAGCTGCTGATAACAGTTAATTGAGGAGTTTTCAAGACGGTGGAGCAATTCTTAACAACTTTGGGTGAACGGAAGGTTACTTAGATAATCAGCTAGATGTGCAAGCGAGCATTCAGTCATTCACTGTACACGTGTACAGGTTCCTACCGTCTGCCAAGCACCGTGCTAGGTACTGGCAGTAGAATGATGAATAAGTCCGCTTTAGTCATTGCCAACGAAGAGCTAACAGCATTCGAGGAATGACAAACACTATTTTAAAACTAATTGGACAAAAAACCCACTCAAACAGTTACTGAGCGTCGTATAGTGATCCGTGAAAGACAGAGTTTGAATGAAAAAGCATGTGTCTGAAGACCCTAAGCTAGACTTGCACTTTGGGGAAGGGTTCTCAAAGGAAAATCAGATTTAAACTGAGCTCCTGTAGGATTTGGAGAAGCTGGCGAGAGGAAGGAAGGAGAAAGAACATTTCAGACAGAGGGGTCTGCGTGTACAAAGGCCCCCTGCGCTATGTTTTCTAAGAACATACTGGAAGCCCTTTAAAACTGTTTGCCTTTGACCCGATGTAGGGTTTGTTTAGGTAACCCTTTCATGTACAGGTGAAAAGAATGCTCATTCTGTCAGTGATGTAGTACGCTGTACTTGGCAGTTAGCTAGAGCTGGTCAAAGATGTTCAAGTTCTCTGTGTTGTTACTGATTTACGAATTTATGGTTTCTTTCTGAGGTCATTTTCCTTCTGAATAAAACCTCTTCAGTATTTTACTATCCAGATTACAGATTCTATTTGCAAATGTCTAGAAATATATTTAAGATATTTCACCTTAACTTTTGAAAGATATGGCAATCCTTTCTGCTATGAAAGCATCTTTCATTCGATCTTTCATTCACTTTCATTCGATAATTTAGTTTCCTCTGGAGAAGTCAGGTATTGGTCATTTTGTTACTTCTTTATGCTCATTTCTCTTTTCTCCAATTTTAAGATGTTCACTTTGTTTTCTTGTTGCTGTAATTGTTTTCATTGTTTTAGCAGTTTTGCTGTGATGGGCATAGGCATAGATTTCCTTTCTGTTTTCCTGCTTAGGGTTTCCATCTTGGGTTTTGATGTCATTTTGTTAGTTTTAGAAATTCTGCAGCCACTGTCTCTTCAAATAAAACTGTGCCTTAGTTTATCTTTCCTCCCCTCTGGGAATTCAGTTACATCTATTACTGTGTCATATGTCTCTATGCTCTTTTTTTCTGTTTTTCATCACTTTTTTTTTTCCTCTCCATGCTGTAGCCTGAGTTTTTTCCATTGAATTTTGTTTTGGTAATCCTCTTTTTAATGTGTTAAGTCTGCCTGAAACCTACTTACTGAGTCCTGAATTTCAATTATTGCATATTTTTCCATTCTAGAAATTCCATTTATGCTTTTTATGCGGAGTTGGGGGAGAATTCCCAGACTGGTGAAATTCTGGTTTTTGCTATTTTCTTGAGCATTAATTAAAGTTATGTTAAATTAATCTGAGGGTCTGTTTCTATTACCTATTTTTTTTATTTAGTCCTGTTTCTTTGCACGCTTGGTCATTCTGAATAAATGCCAGGCATGGTATAGAAAAAGGACAGAGGCTCTGAGTATACAGTCACGTAGCATTTAATGATGGGGATATGCTCTGAGAAGCACGTCATCGAGGAATTTCGTCATTGCGTGTGCTTGCATACATTGTAACATGTACTGACATAAACTGGATGGCATAGCCTGATGCACACCTAGGCCATATATATATTTATATGCACACACATATATATGGCCTATATATATGCAGTAATAAATATAGACATATATACATACATACCTACATATATGATATATATGTTATATATACACATGGAGCCACATCTTATTTGCTGACCAAGAGGCCGTTATGTGGCCCATGACTGTATTCTTTCCCCGCCAGGGGCCCTGCCCCCGTTCCTGGATGGTCACCTGAGTCACGGTAGATTACTTTAAACCCATGAGGGACTGAGAATTACCTGCAATTTTGGTAAAGCTCAGGCTACTTCTGATTCACTCCTATTGCTAGAGTATGACTTTCCAGGACTCCTCTTTCTTTTAACCCCTATTTTTTGCTCTGTGACATTTCTAGAAACTCAACTCTGCCTGTCAATGACTTTTTACTTCTTAGCCTCTTGCCTTGAGTGGCTCAAGAATCTGACAAATGCTTTAAAAGAAGAAAACCACTGAGTGCTGGCTGGCCACTCCTTCCCTCTGCTCCAGAATTCTGGTCCCTCAAGCCCTAGCTGCTTTGACAGCCTCAGGCTTCAAAGCAGCATTGTCTCTCTCCTCAGTTCCACAAGAGTGGCTAAAACGGAGTCCTAGGGGTTTCTCTGCCTTTTAGCTGCAGCTATTAGCCTGACTCTCAGCCTTCCTTCCTGCACCAAGAATCGGCCAAGATTCTGACTCAGAGAGCAACTGCTCCCTCTCCCTTCTCTTCTTAATCTTGGCTGTTGAGTTCTGGTTTGTCTTGGTCCTTAAAGGCCTGAAACTGTTTTATTTGAACACTTGACATTTTTTCTCAGAGAGGAGCATAGTTCTTCTACAAGCTGCTCCCCTGTATCTGTGAGCAAAAGACCCAGCTTAGCTTTTGATGTCTGATTAGAGTTTGCCAAGCAGGAAGCAGCCACGCCGAGCAGAAGAGACAGAAATGGCAAAGACAACCGAACACGGGTACGTGAGCATCACACACTGACAGCACAGGTAACTCTCCCAACTTCTCTTGGGCCAGCCGAGCTCTCCTGCGGCCTAGACAAATGCAGCAAATATGCAGAGTGAAAGACGACTCCTGGTGAGAGCTGACAGAGAACCTTGTTGGGAGAGAAGTGTTGTTCGTGAGGGTGACTGATATTCCCAGTTTGCGGACTCACGTTTTGGAAGAATCCTTTCATTGGGATAGAAATGAATATCCAAAGTATACACACGTGCAGCTATGCACACCAAGTACGGAGACACACACACACTCACACCCCTCAACAGCATGGCAGGCGGAATTGTTCCGATTTTCTGAAGGAAGAGATTAAGACCCCAGGGAACATCCTGCATTTATTGTGTCGCATCTATTTTTTATGACGCCCTTCAGCCCTCTTCCTGTGGGATTCATTCAGAGCCTATCTTAGCTTCTCCCTGTCAGGAGACTTGCACTGTCCTCCCTGGCCCCACAAAGAGCCAACCCTCAAAGAGGTTAGAACAGTGAGTTGAAGGAAGAAGGTTTTTAACTGTTTCCTGAAACTGAGTCATGGAGCTCTGAGGACTTTGATCCGGGGAGGCCGGTTAACGTGGACAAGGCCGACTTGGGACTTGCGGGGCGAGCTGCTGTGCTGTGCTGTGCTTGCTCGTCACTTGGAAACAAGGCCTTATTAAATTAACCGTAGGGTTGGGGTTTGTACTTACCTGAGAGAAGAAGTTATTTTCAGGCACTTGAGCACCGCCATTTGCATCTGCTTAGTAAGCTCATGGCCTGTTAAAATAATGGTCGTTTATTTGAACGCCAAATAAAATGGCATTCTAAACATTCTTTAGTCCAGATGACGTTCATGTTAGCCTGAATTAAACAGATTGTCTCTCTCTCACTTCCCTACCCTATTTATTAGGTTATTTTATCTAATCTTTTAAATGGAGCATTTTCTATTCCAAATTTTACCAAAAAATATGTGATTTTAATTCGTGGACATGCCTCTTTGAGAGGTCAACAAATTAAACCTATTTAATATATTAACAAATCAAAATTCAGTTAATACATTTCTTTTAAAACACAGGCACTACATACCCTGGTGGCTTAGCGGTTAAATCCGCCGCCTCTAGCCAGCGTTGTTCATGCACATCCCAAGGACTCGGGTGATGCATCGGGCCAGGTTAGAAACCAGGATGTACAACTAACCAAAACACACAGGTGCTGACCGTTAGCATGTGTTAGCTATACTGAGATACCCTCGCTCAGAAATTTATGGGACAAGGGAATTAAGCTGCTTGCTGATTAGCTGACTGATGGAGGTGCTGTCTGCACCCGTCCCTGGTATTATTTCCTTACAAGTCAGCTGCCATGGTGTGTGTGTTGGGGGCAGGGAGGGGTTCCAGACTGCAGGTCCTTTGCAGGCATTTATTCCTACCCCAAATACTGAAGAGTTCTGCCTCCTTTGTAGCAAGGGAGACAGAGAGGCATGGAGCTGCAGTTGATCGACAGACGTAGTGCTTGTGTTGCCTAAGGGAATGGAAAGTCCAAACAGAAGATATAGGGTGACTGCTCGAATGGGACGAAGCTCTGAGCTTTTTCTGTGGTCAGCAAGGCCTCGGCGCCTTGGAGAGCCTCGGTGGCTTGGTTGGTGGAGGAGTCGGCTTCTTGCCTATGGCCCCGTTGGACTTCACTGCTGGGTCCCAGCAGTCCCCTGCTGTGAACTGCAGCTGGAACATGTAAGTTAGCACTAAGGAAGGACTTCCTGACATGTAGTGAGAGATTAGAAAGTAATCACTGAGGGAGGGAAGATGATAGGGATCTTCCCGGAAATGAAGGAAAAGCAGCAGTGCGGCTCCGTATCCTCTAAGCCAGCCCTCTTCCCCTGCTGATGGCAGGCAGCAGAAGGGCCTCTTCCTCTGTGTCGCCCTCCTGTCTCTAGCCACTTTCCCCCAGGAAGTGTGTCCTAGTGGTTTGCTCTTGACCCCTGCTTAGAGGAGGGAGGCCATCCCTTTTAGGGACTCATCCCGTCGCCCTGAGCCAACACTGGAGCGGAGAGTTGGGGAAGTCCCAGCCGTATTCGCCATTTACACTAAGTGCCCCTTATCATTTCTTCAAATCATGGAGGCGATGGTGAATGGAGCCTCTCCTGGTGCCCGTCACCATGTGTGCATGATGGATGAGACGTCGTCCCAGCCTTCACCAAGGCGTACAGACACCCAGGCCACCCTGCCCACGCCTGCCCACCTCCCCAGACATCACCCCTACCCACTGGACTCACCTCCAGCATACTTCCCTGCCCGTTGAGGAGTTTTCCTTGCCTTTGTGCCCCACGGACATGGGGGGGCCCTGTGACCCATCCTAGGGTGTCACTACTAGCACTGTTTTGCTCTTCTGTGTTCAAGCATTGCATTTTACTAGACTGTAAACATCCATGGGCGGGAACCATGTTCCATTTATCCCTACACCCCCAGGGCCCCGTCGAGAGTGCTTAGCCTGGAGGTACTGAATGCAGGAGCCACAGCGCCATGGTGGCTGCTGCAGCAGTGCTGAAAAGCACGCCAGTGCAGGGGCTGTGGAGTGCTTCTCTGCTGCGCACTGGCTCCAGAGATGAGCCCCTCTGCGCTGGGTCAAGGCGGGCTCTGCTGGCGGGTCAATGTGAGCAGAGACTGAGGGCCGGCCTTTCCCTGTGGGGTGTTTGAGGAAGGTAGGGGACCACCCTGGGGAGAAGCAGGTGTCTGCTGGGCAGGGATGAGGCTCCAGTGTGGATGGAAGGGCAGTCTGGTCCGGATGTGAAGGGCCTTCGATGCATACAAAAGAATTTGGAATTCATCCTACAGGCAGTGTCTAGTCATAAAAAAGCTTTTATGTGGGCAATTGATAGGATCAGAGTTGTGTTTTGGGAAGATAGCTGGCAGCATCTGGGAGAGAGGCAGTAATGGTGTGGGAGGCCAGCAGCCTGCTTTGGGACACGCTCATGCTCCATGCAGTGACTCACCCATTCAGCAGACACTGCTGCGGGCCTCTTGCGCAGGCCTGTTGGGTGCAGCCTGAGTGGGGCAGGCAGGGCTCCTGCTCTCAAGGCAGCAAGATGAACAGAGGGCAGCAGTGAAGTAAGATGACTGCAAACTGCTAAGGAGGGTGAGGCAGGGTACTGTTACCTGTGACCGAGCTGGCTAGGCTCTCTAGGTGGAGCATTGGGGACAGTCTGACCTTGGAGTAGAGCAGAACTCAGCTGTGGGAAGGGATGTGCAGGGATTTCAGGGAGACTGAGGGCTGGACCCAGTGGGGGCTGGGAAAGGAGCAATAGGTGCAGGGAGACAGGGAGGCTCCGGTCCCAGGTAGGGGAGGAGAGTGAGCATCCGGAGGGCTTGTTTCCTGCTTCCCAGTACTGTGGGCAGACCTGGGGCTCCCTGGCTGCCCCAGCGCCTGAACGAGCAGGGGCAAGGGAACCTGTGTGAGGACTCTGGGGACAACTGGATGGATCGGAGACGGTCCTGTTGGGTTCAAAGAGCCTGGAGCCCTTGTTGATGTCCTGAGCTGCCTGTAGGTTCTCATGATGGCAGTTACAGGCTCAGGGGGAAGGGGAGTCTCTGGGGGCGGCCAGCCTCAGCCCTGGGCTTTCTTACTGCTCAGAGATCCATGACTCGGGAAACTGGGCTTAGAGATGACAATTTGTTAATCCTCTCCCCTCAACAAAGATGAAAATGGCATTTCATTCCCAGCTTTATTAACGGACTCGCTTCGGGAATAAAGCCAGTGTCCCCAAAGGCTGGAGCACTTTTCCTTGTGCCACTTTTGTTTTCTTTTGAGTGTTACATTTAGATTAGCTTCTGGGGATTAAGTGTTATTACAGTAGAGGAATTTTTTAAATCAGTAAACAGTTACTGCTTAACATCAACATCATTAGATTTATTCTTCCAAATGCTGTCGCCTCCCCTGTCCTACTTCTTATGAGACAGCTTTGCTGAGTAGATTGTGTTATGGTCATTTCTGTGTAGGGATGGAGCAGGCAGGGCCTTCCTAACTCCCCGAGGGGCCTTTGTGGCCAGGACCCACTCTTCTGAGGCATGTGCATACCTGCTTCTCCTGAGAAGGTAGCCCTTACCAGAGGCCCAGAAATTGTCAAGTGGTAAAATGGTCCAGAGCCAGAGAAGTCCCCTCAGATCTGATTACAGTCAGCCACATTATTTGTCCCTCTGCGAGTGACCAGTGCTCCGGGCCCTGCTGACTTCCTGGGAGGCTGCCAGCAGGAACCACATGGCAGAGCATGTGAGCTCCTGGTCCTGGTATCTGGTTCTTCTAGGACCAGGATGATGTGATTCCTCTTCAGCACTCTGTAAAAGCACACTCATCTTCACAGACTGTGACATTTAGTGGGAACAGGTGTCTCGGGTGGTACTGTTTCAAGAGCCCGACAGCCTGCAAACCAGGGAGGAAGCCCATGATGGGGACGATGCGGGGTCTGAACGGTGGGGTCTCCACCCAGTGCCTCGGGTCTCTGCAGGTGGCAGGAGCCTGCCCTGAAGGACACCTTGGAGACACGGTGTGCCATATAAGGCTGCCACAGGTGACCCTGTGTCAGCCCATCCAGGCTGCAGCTCCAGGCTTCTGGGACCCCGAGAGACCTCACCTGACCTGTGGGTACTGGCTGCTGGTTTTCTCATACAGGAAAGGGTTTTTGTTTCAGTATAGTCAGACCCAAGTGAGTCAAGACCCGTGACCTCTGGGGAAGTTGAGACTGTCCACACCAGGCCATGAGTTCTAGAAACTCTTCTCACGTCTAATAAGCTATCACTCCCACAGTCGTCCACCCTTCCCCGCACACAGTGAGATGTGGTTCTCGTCACTGTGCCTGGTGTCATCCGTGACTCTATACTCACTGGCAGAATGGACCTCAGGGCCTCTCATGCGACCCAGGCGCCACAGTCCTCCCTGGGTCTCACCTGGCGCTCTCGCACCTCTGCTAGAACGAGCTCGGTTGGGGCCACATCACCTCTCTAGTGATGCTCAGTGCTGCCTCTTGGGAGCTTCCTAGTCCTGCCCTGGAACTTTCTGGAGACAGAGAAGATGCTTCTGCGTGGTGGCCCTGTGATATTTGAAGGGTACTTTCCTGTCCCTGTGCTTACTCTGGGACAAGGACACACTCTTTGTTTTGGTTTTTTTACAGGGGGTACAGGCAGGAATGAAGGCAAGTAAGTAGGCAGGCAGGAAGCAAGAGGAGAAAGAAGCGTCTTTATTTTATTTATTTATTTATTTTATTTACTTGTTCGCACTATTGTTTCCTCCTGGACACATGACTCCAGCCCAGGGGCGTGTGGCCTGCTCCTTCCAAGGCAGATGACCTAACCGCTGCTCCACCAGGGTGTGCCTTTTTTTTTTTTTTTAAGGAAAGGAGAAGAGGAAGAAGCATTTTTCTAAATAAGGGAGATGAGGAGGAAGCACTCTGGGTTTGTTGTATTTGTTGGCTACTCCCCCAGCCCCAGATTATGAAGCTGGGTCCTTGGGCTGCATGTGTCCATGTCCCAGCCACTGTGGTGCCTGAGCCCCCAGGGTGCGCCCGAGACACTCTCACCCCGTTGTAGGAAGAGGGAGCTGAGCTCACTGCCGAGGGAGTTGGGCCAGGGAGTGGCAGGGCCAAGGCTGGTGTGCTGGTGTCTCCCTACAGCCACCCCCGCAGCCTCACTGAGGTCCATCTTTGTAGGACAGGAGGTCCTGGCATGACGTTCTGTGTTGTTCGAAGGAGAGAGCTGCTTCTGGGCCTCGATGCCCTTCCTGTCACCCCTCGGTGGCCTCGGTAACAGGATACTTTGTGGATTCACCTGTGTCAGTGAGTTCAGAGTTGCGGCAGACTGTGGGCCACTGGCTTCAGACCCAAGGAGCAGGGAGTTCCGGACCCGCCCTGAGTTGGGGGCTGGGGAATCTCCATTTCACTCTCCCAAGTGATTGTTATGAGCCCTGGAGTTTAGATCCATTGCCCAAGTGAATGTGCTCCAGCCAACAAATTAATCATTTCCCCAGAAATGCCCCTAGGGAAAGCCAGTAAACCCATCCCAGCTTCTGAATGGTTCCAGCAGAGCCCTGGAGCTTGAAGGGGTCTGCCATCCTCTACACTGAGTTCCCCTGCACCATCCCTCACCTGGACTTCTCCAGGTCTGGCCTTGAGTCAGGGACTGCAGCCACCGGCGAGCCTACAGGAGGAACCTGTGCCTGTATGGTCTGTTGGCTGGTGGCCCTGGCACAGATCCCGCAGGCGGGTACAGCCCTTCTGCTGCCTTGTTGGCACTGTGGGACAGACTGTGCACCCCAGGCTGCCACGAGCGTGCCTGAATGGGGACCTGACAACCTGCCATCTGAGCACGGACTCAGCAGCCACCTCTTGGGGGCACTTGTTTGAGGGCTCGCCTGTCACTGCCTCCTCTTGGGATGGGGTTGGCGCCTAGGGACTGCCAAGGGAGTGGGTCTCAGACTGCAGGGCAGTCCGGAGAGCAGGGTCCTGCCCACACTGCCTTGTGCATGTGCCCACGAACTGAGAAGTCAGCCCCTATGCTGGGCCTGGGCTCCTCGCTGGTGCCAGGATGTGGTCAACCGAGTGCTCGCTGCACCCTCCTCCAGAATTTCTGCCCTGCCCCCAGCCTGGGACCACCCTCTGCAAGTGCCCTGAGGGACCAGCTCTCCGTTCCCTGGGACCTTTCCAGAGGCTTGAGGGGTGTGGGTGCTGTGCCCAGCAGGATGGAGGTGATAGGGCTCAGTAAACCTGTGGGGGCAAATTAAATTTCATCTGGGTGGTGACAGCAATTAAGAAGCGCTTTCTCCAGCTCCCACAGTTGTGGGTTAAAAGAAGTCCCTACATTCTAGGCAATAGATTTAGTCCATCCCTTAAATACCCTCTAACGATAACAGTACTGTTCTTTATCCATAATCTGTGATTGCTGTAACTTAGTAAGAAGTGAATAAATCAGCTTTCGAAAACTTTCCTGTTTTTGTTGATCTTTAACACACATGCCACTCAAAAACTGATTGCAGCATCAATATGTCCTCTCTCTCTCTCTCTCTCTCTCTCTCTCACACACACACACACACACACACACACACATCCTCTCACTCCTGCATCAAACACACAGTCATGGTCCCCAACCAGATTCCTACCTGTTCTGTGCGGATGGCGATGCTCTCTGTTGATGTATCCGTTGTGACCACTTCCCCAGGCTCGAGGTCTGACAGACATTGCGTGGATCGGCAGCAGTCAGACCGTTGGTGTGCACATGCGGAAGCGTGGCTGCATCCGTACATGCACGTGATGATCTGCTGCTAAAGAGGATCTATTAGGAGCCAAAGACAAGGCGTTCCTGCTAGCAAATTCCTTCAGGAGGTTCTGCTCACTTTGTGTTGTCAGAGTCGACTCTGGCTTTCGAGGCTTTCTTTGAATTTCACTGGGATAGATGAATTGCCTTCCAGACTTTTCCATGATGACAGTTGTCAGGAATGCCAGGCAGTTTTACTTAAGCTAACATGATTACCCTTCCTATTAGCTCTACAAACAGGCCCCTAATTAGTGGACTGGCTAATAGCAGTCGCCTCTGGGGTCGTTAGCCCTGACAAGGCTGGCCCTCTCGTGTCACTTCATCCAACATTCTGTCTCAGGCTCTGCTGGGAGCCGCAGCTGGGGAACTGTTGCAGTAACGCCCATTGTTATCTTCCATCTCCTAGAGTGAGGTTGATTAGTTCCTATCTCAAACAGGTATGAATTTTAAAATATGGGTTAGAAATATGGATTTTATTTTTGTAATAAAGGGAGACTGAAGAAGGAGTCACATTGATCCTCGATGAGAAACAGTTTTTATGAGACATAGGTCCATGTTTTAAAGACATGATAGTCGTATGGGGGCTTCTTTAGAAAGAGCATGCATTTCGTCATAAAGCTCTGGGACCTGCCTGCTCTGTCTCGGGCTATCCCGACACTCAGCCAGTGCTGGCTGCCATGTCTTCGCCCTGCGTGTTAGTTTTCAGAAAGCAGGGTATCAGCAGGGTGTCTTGGATGTGGCGTCCCTTCCTCTGTGCTTCTGCCCACTTTTCAGAGCCTCCCTGTCCTCAAATGAGGGAGCAGGAGGCCTGACACAGTGTGTGTCTCTTGCACCACTAGGGCGATGCTGGACTAGGGGCTTCTGCAAGCAGCACTCCTGACCTGAGCCAACCCTCACCATGACCTCAATCCCAGGCTCACATCACGACTAGTCTTCAGTCCCTGGCTCACACCATGACTGGTCCTCGAGCCTCAGATTCACAAGATGGCTAGTCAGGGACAGGGAGACCAGTGCAAGTCCTAGGCTGCATTTCCAGAGACAGGAAGCACGGCACGCATGAAGCACAAAAGAGTGCAGCGGGTGCTCTGGGGGAGAGTGGTGGGGGAGAGTGGGGGGCGGTAACAGCTACAACAAAAGGCACTTTGCATTCACGTTTGCTACTGTACAGATTCTTGCTACATCAGCTCAAAACCATGTGCAGCTTAGTCTAAATGCTTATTTAAGCAAAGGCCAAAAGTCCGTTTGAAGATATAAAGGGAAAAATAGGATATTTGTAATACAAAGCTTGCAGCTAGTCATGGATGTAAATTTTATGACACTCTACACAGTAGAAATGAGTAGTGAAGCTGCAGTTATTGTTCAAAAGCAGCAGAAATGCATCTTGAGGAATTAAGAAAAATTACAAAGCGGCGCATAGCAAAGTCTCTGGCACGGATTAGATGGCATTGTTTAGGAGGTAAGATACCAGTGCTGACATGTCTTTCAAGAGGGAAGAGCAATGCTGGTTTGGGTGGGGAGATCAGCGCCCCTGCTTTTGCTTGGGGCTGAGGTGACAGGAAGTCGCTGGTTCATGGCCCAGGAATTCTCATGGCTGGAAAGGCCTATGCTGCGCCTATGCATTGCATCTGGGACCCCAGCTAATGCCCTGGGGCTCCTGCAGTCCTGGGCTAACATCGGTGTCTCCTGGGCTTGTGGAGAAATGCCCCCTGAGCATTTCTGGATGGTCCCAGGATGAACTGGGTTCACTTCCTCCTATGACTCCCTCATCCAGGTCCTGGGACTAGTGGTTCACTTGTTTTGAGTCTCCGTTTTCTCATCTGTGTAGATAAGGATAATATTGCCTTGCAGGCTAGAGGGGGGAGTATCATATGGGATGATTTGTTTTTAAAGGAAAGGTATAGGCAAGAATGAAGGCAAGCAGGCAGACAGAAAGAGAGAGGAGGAAGAGCACCTTACTGGTTGTATTTAGTTGTACATCTTGGTTGCTTACCCCTGACCCCAGTCGCAGACCCGAGTCCTTGGGATGTATGTGACCTGCGCTCAGCCAGCGGCAGTGGACTTAACTGCTATCACGCACACCTGAGATATTTATAGAACACCTGGGACAAGCTTGGCACAAAGCAAGGCCCTAATAATTATTAGTCCTGGATTGTCCAAATACTGTCACCATGTGGTTATTAAAACGTGGCTCGTTCATACTGAGATGTGCTGTAAATATAAACTATCCATTGGATTTCGAAGACTTAGTACCAAAAAGAATAGTAAGTATCTATATGAATGTTTCATGTCACATGTTGGAATAGTAATATATACTTAAATAAAATGCATTTACGTTATTACACGTTTTTTAATGTGGCTACTAGAAAACTTTAAATTCCATATGTGGTTCACCTTCTGTCTCTTGGAGGTCAAGTTAGTCCCTGTCTTTCCTCACCCCTTGGCCTGCCTCCCTCCCTTCATAGCATCCCCACAGCCTCAGAGGTGCGCAGCTGACCACCTGTGCCCTGTGCCCCGTGCCTCCCCATGGGGTCCACAGCGTCCACAGACAGACCCGCGTGGACAGGTTTTATTTACCACCTTAGAAAATTTCGTAAACCGAGCAATTCACTCCCGGTTGTGTGGGGAGAACCCTGAAAGCAGTGTCCTTGCGGAATGCCTTTTCTTTCCCCATCTAATCCATGAGGATGCCGTAAGTGAAATTAAAATTAGGTGCTTTTTGCCAAGGTCAGACGCCAGTTTGTAGCTGAGGAGGGACTAGACCCTAGTCTCCTGGCTGCGGTCCACTGGGATTTCCACCTGCCCGTGTGGCCCTCCATTTTGTTGGCTGAAGTAAAGCAGGGTCTGAGCTGCGTTGAGCTTAGCTGCCATGTAGAAGTTGAGAGACGGAGCCTCAGAGTGCCACAGAGGAGCTGCTGGAGCAGCGCAGTGTGGCAGTCAGTTTGGATGAGCGACAGCTGCACATGGTGTGACCCTCAGGCCCAGCGTGTTTCTGTGAATGGTCTAGCAGGAGGGGAAGGTGGAGCTAGAATTCTCGTCCTGGCGCTGCACGGACTTTGGAATCTTCTGTGGTTGACTCGGACAAATCACTGTCTCTGCAGGTACAGGCTAGGGCTTAGAGCCTGCGGCACCTCTGGAGTTCTGAATCTACGTGGCATGTATTGTGAGTTCGTGGTCCCTCATCATAGTTTCGTCCCAGAGAAGGTTGGGTGTCTGTAAACTCTGCTCTCTCAGGTGACAAGAGCAGGCATTTATAGGTAAGAATGTGAGCATAGATGTTTGAAAGGGGTTTGAAGGCATGTACAGGGAGAGATCATGGCAGGTTCTTCCCACTCTTGCTGGAATTACATAAGCCCCGAGACCCAGGCCCAGGTGAGAGTCCCAAAGTCAGGAATCCCAAGGTGTCATCTCTCTGGGTCACATGACTAGACATTGCGGGCAGGCTGCAGGTGTTTGTTGCAGTGCAGGTGACCAGCAGCAAGACATGAGCCCAAGAACCTCAGGAAACAGTTCCCCCTCTCCAGGCCAGCATCTCCTCCTGCGTTAAAAGACCCATGCCAAGAAGGATTTAAAATGAAATGCCTCTCAGATGAGAGGCCCCAGTGCTTAGTCAGGAGAACTCTTCTTCCTCCCGGAGCCGTGCCAGTTGGCAACCCCAGCCAGGCACGAAAAGAAAGGTCAACCCCGCTGGCTTGTTTGCTGACTGCTCAGGGCCCCTTTCCTCAGAACTCACTGCATGTTAGCCCCACTGGTCCCCACGAGGGGAGTGGTCTCCAAAAGCTGTACTGCCCACCTCCGGAGCCCAGGCCTCACTGACTCCCAGCACCAGTTGTGGAGATACTGAGTCCCATCCTCTCCACGCTGCCTGTGGGCGTCTTCCTTTTGCTCTCTGGTGCTCCTATAAAATATTCCTGTGGGCAGAAGAGGAAGATGGGGGTGGGCATTTGTATTTATCAGACTCTCTATGGTCCGGACAAACTGTGAAGCCCTTTTTGTATCTCATCTCATTTATTATCCCTGTTCTATAGACAACAAAATTGAGATCCACCAAGTGAATGGGCTTGCCCAAGGTGACAGAGCTAATGAGCAGGATAGTCAGATTGCAACCCATGCCAGCTGCTGCCAGAATTACCACTCGGAGGGTGATGTGGCTAAGGGACACAGCTGGGACCAGATGGGGGAATTCTAAGTGCCTGGGCTTTGGGCTTTATTTCGATGCCTTAGGAAGCCATCAAAAGTGTCTGAGCTTTGAAATGACATGATCAGATGTGTGTTTTAGGACAATAACTCTAGAAGTAGCTATATCCAGTCTGTTAAGCCACAACTCTCCCGTCCTGGCCTTGTGCAGTTGATTATTTTTAAACCTGAGCTCAGGAAATTGCATTTATCTCTACCCAATTTCATGCTCATTCCAGTCTATTGTTTCAGCCTCTCAGTCTGTGAATTCGTGTGCATGTGTGTGTACATGTGTGTACGGGGCGGGGGCGTGCAAGAGAAAGGAAGGAGAATGCCTTGAGATGGCTTCCTGCCATCAGACACTGGCCTGTGCCAGCTGTGAATTGCGATGGTGTAGAAAGCAGAAATTTCCTCTCTCATATACCTGGGCAGTGATGGAACAAGATGATGCTATAATTACAAAATGATCGTTTAACAAAAATGCCAGAATCTGCTTATTCCATTGATATCAATGAGCAGATTGATCTGGAACATCCTTTATTCATTTCTTCTAATTCAACAAATACTTAGTTCCTACTATGTGCCAATACCACCCCCCTTTCTCTGCATTTCATGCCAAAGATGTAATAAATGTGCTTTTAAAACCCATCCAGGTACTATGCTGTGTCAGTATACAGTGCTTCAGATCTATTGTATATGCGTGGTTTGAGTTGCTTTTCATGGCAGCATCTTAAGATGATCAGTGGTCTGAAGACAAAAAAGAAAAAGGTTCAGATGAGCATATATCTAGGCTGACCATATTCCCTTGAGATACAATGAGACATTGGATAGCAGAAATGGCACTGGTAGCTAAGCGGAGGGGAGGAAGTGGAGCAATCCGAGCAGGAGCAGAGCAGTCAGACCAGCAACAAATAAGTGCTATGTAATGCCTATTGGTGATTGCATAACAACATGTGACCAGGGTTGGGGCTAGAAATGGTGGCACACCCCTAGAAGCCCTGCTTTAAATGTCCTACCTAAGACATATGCCGTTTTAACCAGCCCAGTGCCAGAAATGTCAGTAACCCCCCGCAGTGCTAGAAACAACCCCCATAGTATTCACTTGTGGTTCGACCATGCTGTGGTGTTCCGTCCTTTTGAAGAAACAGGTGTGTGGCGTGGGTGGGGAATCCTCTTCCTACTCCTCCTGCTTCCTCACAGGGGCAGGAACAGCAGGAGCGGCCATGGCCCACCACACTCAGCACCCATGAGGACCATCTTTAAACACAGGGCAAAAGGGGCAACTGCTTTTTGGCCCCTTCAACAGACTGGGCCTGGGGCAGTTCAACTGCCCCTTTTTCCCTGTGATAAAGATGATCCTGGTTTATTAAAAATGGTGCAAAATTGACATTTGTATGAAAATGACAGGATACTCGGAAAATATGAAAAAAAAAAAAGGTACTGTCCCATTTAAAATTGTACAAATGGTCAGCCTATATATATTTTCACTATTTTTCAAATGAAAAAGTTGTTTTCTAATTAGAAAAATGATGCATAAATATTGTAAAAAAATGTAAACTATAGTTCAGAAAAATATGGAGAAAGTTTAAAAAAAAAAATCCCAGATATTTCCATGCTCATGTTTGGTGACATCACTGTCCTCACAGGGACACAGATGCACAGCTGCACATAAATAGGATTATGAGCTCATTAGAAGCCACAGTTCAGTGTCTTCTATTTCCCTCACCCACGTGCCATCAACCTATTTCTGTGTCACTCAATGTAGATTTATACTTCATTTTTAATCACCGTATTCTTTTCCTGTGTGATCACACCAGAATTTATGTAGCCAGTTCTTATTGAGAGGTCCTTGGGAGTTTTCCAGTTTTTTTTTTGCCAGTGTAATTAACCTGTGACGAACAGCATCATCTATCTCTGTGCACTTATTTGTTCAAATCCTTCTAGAAGGAATTATTAGGTCAAAGGACACACATATACAGGAGCTATATGTGTATGTACATACCTTTATAGATTTACATTTTACCATCTGGCTCTCCAGAACAATGGAGATTCTGGACCAATTTTTCACTCCAAATGAGGACATTGGAGGGTGTCCATTCTCCTAAGCACAGAATTGTAATGCTGTTTCTGAAAATCATCTCTTCTGATCTCACAGGCAAAATTAAGCAAAACTTCTAATGCTTAAAGCTCTTCATTTCTTCAGAGTTAAAGTTAAACTCCACCTATTATTGGCCATTTATATTGCTTCTTGATGGAGTGCTTACTTATGGCCTCTGCCCATATTTTCTTTGTTATTCCTCTTATAAAGCTCTGTGTGTGATGACATTATTCATCTGTTATTTTTGTGGCAATTATGTTCTAGTTAATCTTTTGTTTGACTTTTGCCCTGTGAAAGTTGATTTGGGAATCGGGTCCCAATCTATTTTTTTGTTCATATTTCTGTTTTGTGATTTATATGATTTGCAACACTCACATTTTTAGGACTAAGACTATAGACCTCTATAATTTTATTCCTTGTCATTAGGTCATTGTTACAAAGGACGCCTTTGCTACCTCCCGGACCCCTGTGATTTATTTAGGTGTAAGATGTGAAGTATAGTCCACCTTTTGTTTTTTTCTTCCAAATGGAGAGTCTTTTGTCCCTTAACACTGATAAGCTGTTCCACTCAATCGTGTGCTAAATTCCTCAAGCCTATCTCTAGAATCTCCTTTCCAGGACCAGTCCATCCTGCATGTTTTAAATATGTTTAAAATATATTATGAAGCTGCAGTTATTTAAAATATTAAATATCCAGTAGAGTAAGTTCTTCTCCCTTGATGCTCTTTTTCTAATTTGTTTTTGCAGATGAATTCAGAGCCACTTTGTCAAATTTCCCAACCCCACTCCCAGCCAGAAAAAAAAAAAGAAAATCTGGTGACTCTTTTTCTTTGGATAAATACACCAGTTTGAATGAAAGAATACATTTAGTTCTCGCAGATCATCATCTTTATTGTTTGTTTTCTTTCAAAACAATTTCAAACCCACATAGAAAGTTTGTGAGAACATTACAGAATATTCCTACATCTCCGGAACCCAGATTCCCTAATTGTGTGCTTGTGACAGAGTTGGTGTCCTCACCTTTTCTCTCTGAAGCAAAATACTGTCTTTTCCTGACGTGGTGACCTACGTACTCTGGTTCATCGTGTACCTCCAAGGACGCATTCTCTGTGACCCTTGCACAGCCCTCCCAGTCAGGAAAGCCACCTGAGTCAGCTGCAGACCCCGCACACATTCTGCTTGTGGTCTAACTTGTCTCTTTTTCCTTTCTGGCCCAGAACCCTGTCCAGGAGTTCTGCTGTACTGACTTATCATGTATCATCAGTCTTCTCCAGTGGAGAACAGTTCCTTAGTCTCCCTGTCGCTCATGGCCAGTGCAGGCCTTTCCTTCTGTGGGGTGATCCCCAACCTGAGTCCACCTGCTGTTTCTTCACGACCAGATTCTAACCACGCGTTCTCGGTAGGAAGACTTTCCCCTGTGCCCTCCATGATGGGTCCCGTCCTACCACTCGTTATGTTGACTTCGACCTGCTCACATTGCAATCTTCTTGAGCTCTCTGATGCAAAGCCTACATTTTCCTCTTGTATATGGTTAGTATTTTGTGGGAAGATACTCCATAGCTTGCCAATATCTTGATCTTCAGCAGACTGCACCCATCAGCCTTAGCTTCCAGGGATGACTCTTACCTGAATCAGCCACAACAGTGTTTGCCATATGGTGATTATTTCTATCCTTTATTCTGCTAATATCATTTGACATTCTATTAAAGGAGTTGTCTTTTCTTCCTCCCGTTTGATTAGCTTTTCACTTATTAGCTTATGTTAGTGAGAATTCGAGGATTCACACTTACTTGTTGGGTTGTAACATACACTCTCATTTATTTGATGTTCAAGAAGTCCTAGAATTCCCCCTTCAAACAGATTTTTCTGTCCTTCTGATGTGTCTCTTTATTCTCTGAGGACTTTTTTGATTTCTGGCACAGGGCTTTCAAGGATTACCTTGTCCTTTCCCAGTCTCAGTCCCGGAATCAGCTCCTTCTCCAGGTTGCCTTGTTGGAGAATGGTATTTAGAAGCCAAATTCTGCTTGCTACTAGGGTGTCAGTGTTTCTGGGTGCGCTTAGTGACTCAGGTCTGCTGACCCTGCAGTAAAGCTTCAGGAACACATGCACAGATGCACAACTTGCCTCGTTATTTAACGTGTGTGTATACCTGCAGGTATCACACATCTATGAGGATTTTCATATCTGTATGGAAAGTTCATATTGATACTTCCCACCCCCATATCTAGGGTTCTTTGTAGCCTCCTCCCATTCAGAAATCCTTTCCCAAAGAGCAAGAGGCCTGGTTCTTATTATTTTCGACCTATGTATTTATTAGCTCAATAACTGAGCTTTGTACTCAGCGTCACCTGCCTCCCAACCATTGGCCTTCCCACCTCCCACTGTCCCTGCTGCAGGGTCACATCTCCACCACTGCCTGGAGGGGGCGCCCTCATCACCACTCACTTCCTCCAACCTCTCCTAAAGGAGGGAAAAGGCAGATGGAAGGAAAAGGCATCCATCCTTGGTGTTTTGAAAATAACAATGACATCAGGCTGATGGGAGTTTGGACATGGAAGCACAACCCCTTCCAGCACTGCATGGTATGGACACAGGATGTAACCATGACCCTCAGCCTTGCTGGTTCCTCACCTTGGATGGACTGTGTCAGCAACTCACCAGACTCCAGTGACCCATGGCCGACTCTGATCATGCAGAGGGAAATCAGTTCTGGTTCAAGGTCAAGATGTGGCCTTTAGGGAATTAAGCTGATTGTTCTGCGTGCTTTCTACCCAAAGGACATGCTGCCAACACTTCCCTTCCTGCCCTTGGTGACATCTGAGGTGTAGGGAAAAGTGATGCCCTTGAGGGTCCCCTTTACCTCCTCTGGTGTCCCTGCTGTAGTGTGTGGAGAAGGAGGCTGTCACCCTGCCCATCTCCCTCATAATGAATCTGCCCGGCTGCCCAGGGCCCCCATTCAGGATACCCAGGGTTAACCAAAGGAAGGCCTTGTGGTTTTCTGTGCCTCAGCTTCTGAGTATGTCTGGGGAAGACCACAGTGGGAAGGAAGGACACACGCGCGCACACACACACACACACACACACACACACACACACACACACACACACTCTTGGGCATGCATACCCTTGTAAAAGATTATGTGTAAGATTTCAGCTGATAAAACATTTCTGCTGTTAAAAAGACAGCAAGGAAATGCTCTAAGCGAGGAAGTGAGGACAGGTGATAGAGATAAAGTTCAGTTTCACCATTAGCTCCAGGGTCCTGCAGGGTGGAAGTGGGCTGTTTCAGAAAGGGTCTGAGTGCATGGACAGTTGGGGGACAGCTGGGAGGAGGCCCCAGAGGGGAGGACTTGGCCTGTGCAAACTGCATATGAAAGTCAAGGCAGGGGCACCAAGGATCTTCCAGAGGCTCAGGCAAGGTGGGGGTTGATAATAAGGAGCCTGGAGGTCTGTTCGGGGTGTGAGCGGCTGAAGGCTTGGGTGAAGGTGTCACTGTGCAGGGCCAGAAAGTCATAGGCGGGGAGGTCAGCCGAGCCTGAGGGCACCTGCAGGGCAGGTGTGGCCAGGACTTTGACTTGGACCGGCTCACCTTGCCAGTAAGCTGTCCTAGACCCACCGGGCTGGTCTGCGTCTGGTTTGCCTCCCCGTCCCTGTGTTGCTTGTGTGGGGACAGCCATCTCACCAGCGCACACAACGCTGCAACCCCTTTCTGGCCCCCCCAGTAACAGGCTGCAGGGGAAAATGCATCCCTGTGCCTAGGCTTGGGGTCTTAGCACAGCCACCAGCCACCCTGATTCTCCTGGTGGCTGTCGAGGGGCCCGGGAGGCCTGGAAGGGCCAGGGGTTCTGGGTGGTCCAGCCCTGCGCTTGCTCATGGAAAGCAGTGTTAACACCTGCCTGCTGGGTGCTCCCACCGCTGGGCCTGGGGTTGAGGCAGGGACTTCAGTTGCATCCTCCCCACAAGGACCCCAGAGGACAGCTGCACGGGGTGCCACGAGGGCGGCTGTAACAGGAAAGTTAATTGAATGTGGGAACAGCAAAGATGAGGAGAGGGCTTCAAAGAAGAGGGCAGCATGGCTGGGTGCCCCAGGCTGCAGACACAGGTACCACCAGGTGATGCCTGGCTGTCTGGAGGATCTGGGCTCGGCCCTGAGAAGCAGCGAGGATGGAGCCCAGAGACTTCACACCACAGGCTGCTGGCCTGATTTATGGAATGTCTGCTTCTCACTCAGCCAGTGAGGACCTGGGGAAGCAGGTAATAAGCTGGTCCCGGTCTGGGAGACATTTATGTCCCACAGGGGAGACGACTCCCGGGTCTAGGAGCAGAGGTGACCCTGGACTGGGAAGGAGGCTGGGGGCACACGCACACAGCTCAGATCGTGCAGGCACTCAGACGTGCACGGTGGCCTGCTGCAGGACAGGGCCTCGACTGGTGTCCCTGAGGAGTGGTGTTTGTGCAGTGCCTGGAGTGGGCGTGTTGCAGACGGACTGGTGGGAGCCAAGGCACAGACACCCGGAAAACGGGAGAGGACGGCCGCGGCGCACCCTCCCGCCACGTGTTCACTCAGCGCCTGCCGTGTGCAGCACTGGCTCAGCCCGGGCTGGGAGCACGTGGGCTGTAAGAGGCATTTGCAGGCCAGAGAGGAGACCCGAGTGGCCCGCGACGGCCCGCAGTGCAGACCTGGCAGGAGCCCGGTGGCCTGGCTCCCGGCACAGCGCGGCCGCACTGTCGGCCCTCCTCTGGGGTTGGCACCGCTAGAGCACCTTGGTCTTCAGTGGGCACTGCAGCAAAGGGGTATGGAGCTGGACCATGAAAGCAGGTCAGTCTGCCGGGCAGCCTGCCAAGCAGGGGCCTGGAGGCAGCCTAGCAACCCGACGGCAGGGGTGGGGAGGCTGAGGGAGTCACGCTGATTGGACCCAGAGGCCCGAGAGCACCAGTGTGTTCTGGAGACTGTGGCAGGTCCCCGTGTTAGCCAGACAATGCGGAGGGTGCGGGGTGGCGAGGGCCTGTGCAGGGAAGTAGGGCAGATTGTGAAGGATTTTGAGCGCCATAAAAAGGCCCTGGATGCCGTCCACTGGAGCCAGGCTGGGGACTGGCACACAGTACGGTTGCTTGCTAGTCACTCTGGGCCAGAGTGGAAGGTGCGCTGGAGGGAAGAGAGAGCCCAGGAAACTAGGGTAGAGTGAGGGGCAGGAGGTGGGGATGCTGAATTAGGAGAGGGAAGTGAGAACAGGTCCTAAGAGACCTGGGCGCCAGGCCAGTGCAGGCCTCGCCTCCTCCAGGCAGCCTCCCTCCTGCTGGGTCCCTTCTCTGGGGCCACCTCCAGGCTGTGTCCTGTCAGTGCTGCCCTCCAGTTTGTCTCTATGTTTATGTTTATGCTTGCCTGAGCCAGGTGTTTCTGCCTCCTGACATCAGAGGCTGCTTGGATGGAGGTAGGATCTGTGGGCCCCACCGCTCTCCTGGTGCTTCACTCATAGAAACTGTCCTTGTGGTAATGCATGCTGACTTTTGGGATAAGGATAGACAAGTGGACAGAAGCCAGGCAAACTAATGATGGCTGCAGCTGTGTCAAACAGTCAGGGGCGAAATGAAGCCAGGTGGGTACCTGGGAGAGGCCAGCAGGCCAATGGATGATGGTGTTAGATGACTTAGGCCCAGAGAAGAAGAGGTTTGCGTCATTCAGCACTGAGCTGAGAAAAGAGATGCCACTCCATGATTCTGGGCATGGAAGATTCGATCCAGGGCGCACGGGCTTAGCCCACAACGGGACCGAAGGAAGGGGCCCTGAAGCTATTGCTAGGTCAGTGGGCAGCATTGGGAGATTTCAGCCTCAGCATGGGAGCTGTTGGTTCTAAGGAGCTGGTGAGGAAGTTGCTGGAATTACCCAGTTTTATCTGAAAGCTTCCACAGCCATCTCCATGAGCAAAGTCAGTAGTTCTCAAGAGCTGGCGGATAGGTGCTGCAGACCCCAGGCACCTGCCCCAGGGAAATGGCTGTCTCCTGCCTCCCCTGTCTCACCTGCTCTTCTCGTGGCAACTCTAGCCTGCAACTACGTTGAGGGGCTCCGGTCTGGGAATTGGGGAAGGACTGTGACTGTTGTCTGAGGTCTTTGACGGGAACTTCAGTCAAATCTCTCTTCGTTACACCCAGGGTCTTTTTACTTATGCAAACCCACTAAGACTTGAGCAGACTGCACAGTGTCTCCATCCCAGGGACATGATGGCCAGAGACCACCCCCAGACTTCTGCCTCTTCCTCCAGGGGTGAGTCCCCTGAGCTCTGGAGGGCCAGGGCCTACCCTCCTGGGAGCTCAGGAGTGTTTCACCTCAGGCCTTTGAGGAACAGCCAGCTAGACCTTCTGAGGACACGATTGTCCCCTCACCACTGTGGTCCTCACTCCCAGGGCTGGGTGAGCTGGCTCTCACCATTGTTCATCCCTGGGTCCCCTTCTCTGCAGTACCCCTGTGCAGGTGCAGCCTGAGGGGCTCTTCGCCCCCACACATGCAGATCCAGAACACGCCCCAGGGTGTCACTTGAGCAAAGTCAGCAGCTGTCACCTTCCTCTGTCTTCTGAGTGTCTGATTACTCAGCAGGTAGTAGCTACTTGGTAAAGGGAGTTTCATGCACCTGGGGTTGCTGCACAGAGCTACTAGGCCCACAGCCGGCATTTCTCCAGGGAAAGGCTGGAGTCTTCAGGGTAGGCAGAGCAGGACCGAAGTGGGCATCTAATGAAGGCTGGCGGGGTGCGTGAGGAGAGTCCTTTTCACAGTGACATCATCATGGGGTGGTGTAAGGTGGAGCCCACCAGTCCTCAGGGTCCGGGAGCCTCAAATGAGTTAGAGCCGGGCCCGAGGCTTGGCGCTGGAAAGGCAGGCCAGGTGGCTGGCCATCCTTCCACAGGAATTCCCAGACAGGGCACCTGCACTGTTACGCTGAGAGCAGTCCTCCTCCTGGCATCACCAGGAGCTGGGTTGAGGGACAGAGGAAAGAGGAGCAAACCAGAGAGCAGGTGACTGGAGTTGCCCAGGTAACAGGTGGAAAGCGTGAGGAAAGAAGCAGCTACCCTCAGACTGGGAATCTTGGTGTCCTCCCGGCGGTCACAAGAGCTGACTCCCTTCTCTGGCGAGAGCCAGACTGGGGAATAGGAGACTGTGTCCTGAAAGGCTCCACTTACCCTTTATGGCTGGCCTCCTGCTGCGCCCTCTGTGCCAAGAGAGCCCGGCCGGGGCCCAGATCCCCACCCCAGGGCCACAGCCACCCAGGGACCATGATGCGCACCCAGATAGTGATAGTGGTACAGATAACGCCAGCACAGTCTTCAGTCCTAGGTGGTGTCTGGGTGTCCCTCTTCAAACTCCGAAGACCACTGGAACCCTGCTGCTTTCTTCCTCCTCACGGACACCCAGAGAGCGCCGGCCATGCCCATCCATGCATCTAGTGAATCAGGAGGCTTCCTTGGGGAAAGTGGGCATCCTCTTTTGTTCTTTCAACAAAGGAAAAAAGCCCTTCCCTGTTCTGTGTGCGCACATGTGTGAACTGAGTGTCCCAGGGAAGATTCTTGTTGCGGGCATCCCCTGCTTCATCACCTGAGCAGCAGCCAGGGGCCAGTTTATTTCCTGTCCTCTGGGGAACGGCGCGCTCCCTGGGCTCTCAGCACAGGGGCCGTCTTGCGGGACCAGCCTCTGGAGAGTAGCTGCCTCCTGCCCGAGGCCTGAGGGTGGGGCAGCTGGAGGCCACACGTAGCAGCTGATAGCGATCCGATCCTGTGGGGCTTGTGGATCAATGTGGCATCTGTGGGTCCCATTTACCCAGGCTGAATGGCACTTCGTCGATAGCAGCCAGTTAACCAAGTCCTCAGTAACCAGCTGGTCTCATCAGCACCTTAGCCCTGGCCACCGGCTACAGCGAAAAGCTCTCCTGAACAGCTAGATGGGACCTGACGAAGATGAATGTCTAATTCACTGGGAATCTCCTTACTGCTGCCTGTAATAAAAAGCCCGCTCCATATATTCACCCCCTGCCGATGTTTCTCTGAAATTAAATATCAGGAGGACGTATAATAGCCCAATTCCACACCAGGCCAATATTATCAGATTGATGTCAGCAGTGATAATAGAAGAAGGATAAGTTGATGAGATTTCATTTATTAAATAAGAGTGCACACAGAGGGTTTGGGACTGCGCATGTGAAGACACTGTGCACACAGCAAAAGTGCCAACTGGGTTTGTTCTCGAGACCCTCCCTGGGCAGCCCAGTGTGGGGCAGGTGACTCAGCCACCACCATGGGAGTGCTGGGGACAGACACGTCCCCATCATGGCCCAGGCCAGCTTCACTGGGGTGGTGGTTCATTTGGTTCCCTTTTTTCTTCCCACCTCTCCAGTCGACTCTGCTCTTTATTGTCAGCTCCTCATGGCCCCCATTCATCATGTCCTCCCTCCCTCCTCTTCCTGTCCACGTGCCTGCCAGCCCACCCCACACCCCACCCCACTTTGATCAGCAAACGCTGGCTCTGCTGAAGAGCTTTCTCTGCCAGGTGGTTTGGGGCAAGTGTGTTTTGCTTCTTTTTTGTGCCTCTGGAATTGTTTGGTATTTTCCAAAGACAGGGGTAACAAGGCTCTTATCCTGGTTCTGTTTTATGCTGAGTGACCCTGGGCAAGTAACTTAACCTCTCTGAGGTCAGTGTCCCCATCTAGAGAATGGGGCAGCAAAGCCCAGTTCACAGGGTCCTTATGGATATGCTTAGGACCTATTGGGCAGTTGGCTTTTGTGGGCATGCGTCTTTGAATGACCAGGACTTCAGGCTACCCAGATGTAATCTCAGATGAGATCAGACTTTTCCACCTGCTGTTTACCAAGATAGACGCACACCCCTCACTATCTCTCCTCCACAGTGACCTTCAGCCTCGTTCTCCCCATCCCGGGGGAGCAGAGGAACACTGCAGTCCCAGTCATAGTTAAAGTTCCTCCACAGGTCCCGAGATGAAGAACGGCGAGTCTGAGGACTCCAGTTCACCTTTAAGTAGACGCAGTCCCTGCAGGGGCGGAGGGGCCGGGCGCCGCAGGAACCACGGAGCCTGGCACTTGGACTTTCATTTGAGCGTGGTGGCTGTGGCCGAGGGGCCCTGTCGCAGAAGAGTGCGTGTTGCTTTCGGATAGGAAGGTGATGAGTGGTTCAGCCGCCTCCCACTGACTCTCTCCCCAGAGTCTAGGCCGGATCCCTTCCTGTGTGCCGACACTGTGTCTCTAGAGCTGCTGTGGCAAAGAAGCAGTCAGGTGTCTTTAAATGACAGAACTGGGCTTTCTCTGAAGACACATGGAATGTGCCTTTTTCCAGGTGTCTCGTGTCACCTGTGGTCCTTGCTCGCGGGCACATCGCTCTCACTTCTACTGCTCCCCTCACGTGACCTTGTCGGGGTGTGTTTCTCTGCCTCTGGTCTTCTTATACGGACATCAGTCACATTGGACTCGGGCCCCCTCCCCGCCCCCCCATTCCCCAGTATGACATCTTCCCACGAAATTCCATCTGCAACAATGAGAAGAGAGAGTGGTTGGGAGAGGAACCACGTGGAGGCCTGTGAGCCTTTAGCAGAGACGTCCTGCTGTGCTGTTGGCTGCAGTGAGGCCGGGGCCTGGGCCTGGTGATGGGCGAGGAGCCCCAGCCGACTTCTGGGAACAGACGGTGAGCTGAGAGGAAGATGAGAGCAGAAGTGGTTTGGGTTTAAAATGTTTTAGCCTTTTTGGGAAGATGAGTGTCTTTTCAGTGGAGAAAGCAGAATGGCGAAGATATGAGAGAGAAAAGCCAGTAGGGGAAGCCACTCAAGTGCTTGGAGTCGAAAAGGAGTTGCTGATGGAGGGCCTTCAGAGGGCCCTCCTCTGAGCACAAGGAAGCACTGAGACTGGGAAGGGAGTGGGATAGGGGAGGGGCGCCAGGAGGACAAGGGAAAGGCCGTGGGACCGGGGGTCCAGGGGAAGTTGTCCTCAGAAGGTCTTCTAGAGAAAAGAGAGAAGAGGAGCACCTTTGAGAAGGATCATTATAGCCAGTGAGAGGGCTTGGGGAAATCTGTTCTGGGAGCCACTCAGTATTGGAGAAGGGGAGGGGCAGAGGAGGCAGCAGGCAGGCAGATTTGGCCTCTGCAGTCCTGAGCAAGAGTGCCAGTGGAGACTGACAGGGACAGGAGGTTTCTGGGGATGGAGAGTGGTCTTAGGCAGGGAGGGCCATTTAGATCAGGGTAAGTTGGGTGACTGAGGACGGAGAAGGTGAGTTTCTGGGCTATCTGGGAGGTAGAATGAATGCATCCTCAGTTCTCAAATTGGAGATCAGTTGAACTGGTATAGTTAGAAAGAAAGAGGGAAACATCTAGAGTAAAGGTGAGGGGCAAATATCTAGAATGAAGGTAGGAGGAGACATCTAGAATGAAAGTGAGGGGAAATATCTGAATGGTGGTGAAGGGGAAACATCTGGAATGAAGGAGAGAGGAGACATCTGGAACGACCCAGATTTCTGTCTGGGGTGAAAGACTGGAGGAAAGAAACATCACTTAAGGGAAACTAGGGAGGGAAAGTGTGTTCCATAGTGCCAGATGCTGAATTTCTTTGGAAATGGTGAGGCAGGGGTGTGGTGGAAGGTGTTGGTGGAAGGCTCCAGGGGGCTGTCAGATAAGGAGATCGTGAGCTTAGGAGAGTCAGCAGTCGTAATGGACCTGGGATTGGCAGTGACTGGCAGGAGTGACTGACGAGTTAACCCAAGAAGTTTGCCCTGCAAAGGAAGAGGGGCCTCTGTGCAGGGGAGCAGGTGGCCCTGAGGTGGAAGGGCTCCGGCACAGGGAGGGGGTGCAGGTGTGGATGGTGAGAACAATGCCTGCTGCCGTATGAGCAGCCGGCAGTGAAGAGGGCAGAGCTCGTCACTTCCCTGGCAGCTGACAGTGTGGTGCCGGGAACAGGAGGGAGGAACGCAATTTTCATCCCTGGCCAATACTTTGGCTTTCTCTCATTTCCTTTCCACGACTCTTACCAAGAGAAGAATGATTGCACCAAGAGGGTAGGAATCTGTGACACTTAACTCCCTGGGATCATCCTGGCATCAGCGCAGTCCTCTTGCCCCTTCCACAGCCTCACCCCCACATGGCTGCATGGTTCCCCTGGCATCTGGTCGACCTCGGGGCCTGTTCTTGAATGGGCGAGGAAGCACTTGGAAGTCAGGTGGTCTCTGCTGCCTGCTGAGCGTGTGCCACCCTCCCCCAATGCCATTGTACTGTCCTCAGGGCAGGCAGAGCAGCACGTGGGCCAGAGGCCATGATGGCGTGGAGAACCAGCCCCCACGTGCTGAGTCCTGCTCAGCTCTGCACAGCCGTCTTTCTCCCCTTCTGAGCTCAACCACAATGGGACGTAGCAGAGCCAGAACCTTCCCCAGGTCTGTCTGACCCCAAGCCTATGTTCTCTTCACTGGCCCCCAGGCTGCCACGCTCAGGTCAGACCTGGGTGGGGGACACATGATTTGTGCCCTGAGAGTCCCAGGGAAGGAGACCCTACTGAAGCTTGGGTGAGGCGTGAACAGGGTCTCGACTGATATCGGAGCTTAGGGAGGGGACATGGCCAGACAAGTTCCCACTGTCAAGCCTACATCTGGAGCCCCCTACCCCATGCCTCTTGTCTCAGCTGTCTCCACCAGCTGTCACCAGGGACACCAACCTCCCTTCTACCCCCTCCCCCACCAGACCCCTGCCTCACCTCCGTTTCCCACATAACAGCCAGGTTGTTCACGAGAACATGCGCGCAGACACACGCCAGATCCGTCATCAGCTGCTCGGGCCAAGCTGTGTCCCCATCGTGCAGGTGAGGAAGGCGAACACTAGTGAGGTGAGCCAGCCTCAGACTTGCCTTCAAAACCATCTGACCTGGGTGATGTTAACTCAAAGCCACACAGGCCATTCAGTCTTAATATGTGAGGGCTTGCTTATGGCAGTGACTGTCCCTCGGTCAGGGGAACCAACTTACCTTGATCCCTGGAAAGTCCACCCCATGTCTTGGGTACATTTTTCGGTGCATTTGAAGAGCTGGTCACAAGACTGAAGGCTTCTGAAAATGCAAGCTGTTTTATATGCAGTGTAAACAGGTTGCAGGGCCTGGCCAGGCGGGGCTGTGCTTGGATAGAATGTGCCTGCTTTCATGAATGGCTGACCCAGGCCCAGCCTGCCTTGCTTCAGAGAAGACCTTTTATTTGGAGAGCTGCGCGCCCTGTCCTATCCGATTCAGAGCTGTCTGCAGGCAAATGGGTGAAATTTCTTCCAGTTGACATTTGCCTGCCGTTCTGTCTCCCCGTATTGTTCCTGATAAATCCCAGAGGCCTCGACCGCCCTAGCGTGATACTGGGGTGGAGGGATGGATTTCGCCATGGCCCAGTTTCTCGTGAACTGGGAGCCCACTGGGTGTTCTGTGAGGTTTGCCCTCAAAATGCATAAGGGCGCTGGTCCAGGGACCCAAACCCAGAGGAGGAGGGGACAGGGAACAGGGGGCAGGTGGCAGGGACAGGTTATGAAGCAACTGCTCTGCCCATTTACAACCTGCAAAGGCAAGGCCATGGCCCTGGCATGGTCTGAAGAGGGCGGGCTCCTCGGGGTTCGAAACCTGCCAGGACCACCCAGTCCCGGTTGTTCTGACCCTCCTTTACCTGGCCCAGAGCGTCCTCCAGCTCCAGAACCTGCCGAGAGCCAGCCCGCCAGGGGCTGCAGCCAGGAGCCAGTACTCCGGGGGTCACAGGATCAGGGGGGTGCTGTTTAACGGGGTGCAGGAGAGGGTGTACTTGCGCCCCAGAGGGCCAACACCAGGTAAGGGAGTGTGAAAAGGCGGACCTAGAGAGCCACGCTTCCCGGTGTCTGGTGCCCACACAAGGGGACGGAAGGAACTTGAGAGTTGGGATGGAGGGCAGAAAGTGGAGATCTGTGACTCCGGGGTGTCCCTAAGGGACAGCATCGGAACCACTGGAAGAGAAAATAAGCATAGTCATGGCAAGATCCTGCCTGAGAGGAAAACCTATCAAGAGACTGGCTGTTCTCCAGGGAGGAATCTGTCTTTAAAGGCCCCCAGTTACACACATCCCTGTCAGACAAGGTTTGAATACAAAAATGAAGAAATTGTGCAAACATTGGGGAGAGTCAGGGGGTCACTCCCCTGTACCCCCGAATGGGCTACCCCAGATGACCTGCTCTGGCAGACAGGAAGGAGCCCAGGGTCCTGGGAGGAAAGGCTTGGGTCCAAGGGGCCCACCTGTCTTCATCCTAGAGAGGTCAGTGCCGAGAAAAGACCCCTCGTGTCCTCCTCCAGTGAACATCGCTCAGACGCCATCCAGGCCGTGTAGACACAAGTGGGAACGGTGACCTCAAGGAGCAGCTGTCTCCCTGGTCTCCATGGTTCAGGACCTTGTCTTGGGAACCTAATGGAGTGGCACACTGTTGGGGTAGAGCCTCCTCAGCTGTCCAGCTGCTCCCCTCCGTCCGAGGAATGGGATGGCTGCCCTCCCGTCACACCCTTCGGGGGCTCCCTGCAGCTTCCTCAGCTCATGCACCACCAGCCACGTTCAGCCTTCCTGGTCTCAGCTAGCACGGTTATTCTGCTCCCTCAGCAGTGATGGCCATAGGGGTCATATGGCTGGTCCGGCCCAGTGGGGAAGGAGAGCGCTGACTGAGTGGGACTGCAGCCACAGAGTGACAGTGACTACTCGGGGCTTGTGCAGGGGATGGAGACCCGGGCGTTGGCATGACAGCAGCACGTGGCAACTGCCAGGCGGTGAAGTCCCCCGATCTCACTTCCTGAGCTGCCAGCGCTCCGCTGCTTTCTGACTTAACTGATGAACTCCGCTTTCATTGGAGTTACTTGAAAACAGCACTGGCGCTGCTCCACGGCCTGGCTGAGTTCCTTAAGTATAGGGGTGCTGGGCCAGAGAATTAGGAGCCTGTGGAGGAGCCTCCCTGTGTGGCGGGGCAGGGCTGCATACGGTGTGACTGCGATCCTTTCAGGGCTAAGGCGGGACTAGTGTTCTCTGCGTTTGTACGCTCTGCTGATGCCTGGCCCGGCTGCCTTTAAATGCTGCACGGTCAGCGCAGGGGTGGCTGCGAGGCCATCTACTTCTGGAAGGTTCCTGTGAGCACCGCAGTGCAGAGTGTGCAGTGTGAGTGTGCGTGGGGGTGAGTGTGGTGTGAGTGTCCGTGTGTCTGTGAGAGAGAGGAAGGGGCCCCAGGGACAGGAGGTGGGCAGGAGTGGGTCTCGTCAGAAAGTAGCCCGAGCAAGCTGGCAATCAGGTTTAGCATGGTATTCATTTCACTTTTATTCTTGTTTATTTTTGTTGCTTATTTTTCAAAGAGTGGTTTCTAAAACTACATTGATAAACGCAGAAAGAACAGTAGCAAAGAGCCCCTCCAGACACTGCAGTTGTTACTGTAAAAGTGAGATGCTGACTTATTTTTTGGTGTTTCTGTAGTTTTCCAGTTTTTCTCATTGTTCAAGTGTTAGTTTTCAAACCAGGCAAACCACTTTGGATGAGCAAACCGCTGCAGCTGCAGTGTCCTCAGCGTCGTGGCCACAGTCGCGTGCAGACGGGTGGGAGCCTGCATGCGTCCTCCAGCCAGCGGCCACCTCCGGGCCGGACCCCACTCACAGCCCAGCCCCGTCAGCATCTGCTGCTGTGCCCCTGGTCCTCTGAGGGCGGCAGACACTGACGGGCCAGGCTCCTCGCCCTGTCTCCCGTGGTGTTGGGACCCAGCCCAGGCCCACATGCTCTGTCCCCGCAGGCCCCGCAGGCTGGAGCCCGTGTGCTCGGGGCTGCAGGCCCAGCTCCTCCGCTGCTACCGCGACCACCAGCAGGAGGTGCTCCTGTGCTCCGACCTGGCCCAGGCTTACAAGCGCTGTGTGAGCGCCGCCCACCAGGTGAGGCTGTCCCCCGGGGCAGCGGGCTGGTGGGCTGGAGACCTCTCTGCATGCCTTGGTCTAAGTCAGACAGCTAATCTCCAGGTCTCGCCTTTTCACAGTGAGGGTCTTGTTGGCCTTACATTGCCCCACCACCTCTGGCAGAGTGAGGGCTTGGACACCTGGGCTGGGAAAAGGGGTCCTGTGGATTGGGAATAGCAGCGCGTAAAGTCAGGCCCACCTCCTAGGTGCTGACCACCTAGTGCAGGGCACACCCATGCCACCCACTTCTTACCTGTGGGCAGTTGGGATTAGGAATGCACAGAGGGCCCAGGGAGCAGGGTAGGCGTCATGGGAGGGGCAGGGACAGCCCATGGAAGGGGGACAAATGTTCCTGATCAAGGACACGCAGGAGCAGGTGCAGCCAGTCTGAGGGGGAGGAGGGCTGGGTACTACATTGCCCCCTGCCCCTTGCTAGAGTCCAAACTCTGGGGAATGGGAGGGGTCCGTGGTGGTCCCAGGTTTCTCGTGCTCCCCGGCCCCACTCAGATTGCTGTGAGCCGTCCTAACTGTCAGGCTGGCCCGCTCAGACTGTGGTCCTCCCTGAGACCTTGCCTCCTTCACTGGTCCTCTCAGCCAACTGCACTCCTTCTACCCATCTATCTCCCCCAATTCTGGCTCCTCTTCTAGCTAATCCTGATCCCCTTCCCAGGCCCCAATGCTCCAGGCTGGACCTGGCCCTCCCCCACCCTGACACATGACCCCCCCCCCCCCCCCC